>PVIY010006517.1:0-87154 GCA_004026745.1 Myrmecophaga tridactyla | reverse complement strand
TTGAGAAAAACCCTAGAATGAGCTGAGACTTAGCATCAAGGGATTGAGAAAACCTTCTTGACCAAAAGGGGGAAGAGGGAAATGAGACAAAGTGTCAATGGCTGAGAGATTCCAAACAGAGTCAAGAGGTTATCCTGGAGGTTATTCTTATGCATCAAGTAGATATCATCTTGTTATTCAAGATGTAATGGAGAGGCTGAAGGGAACTGCCTGAAAATGTAGAGCTGTGTTCCAGTAGCCATGTTTCTTGAGGATGATTGAATAATGATACAGCTGTCACAATGTGACTGTATGATTGTGAAAACCTTGTGTCTGATGCTCCTTTTATCCACCTTGTCAACAAAGGAGTAGAACATATGGAATAAAAATAAGTAATAGGGGGAACAAATGCTAAAATAAAAAAAAAAACAATTACATCCTGACCAAAAAGGGGAAAAGAAGTGTAATTAAAGTATCAGTGGCAGAGAGAGTTCAAATAGAGTCGAGAGGCTACTCTGGAGTTTACTCTTACACAAGCTTCAGTTAGACCTTGCTACCTATCATAACCTGCCAACCTCCAACCAGGACCATTCCAGCCAATCCTAAAGAACACCTCAGGCAATTTGTAAGATTCCACAAGGGTTCCAGGCACTAGGGTAACTTTCCAGAAACCTACAACCTCCATATGAGTCCCTGGTCCAGATAAGTCCTGAAACCTAGCCCAGCCTCTCCAGAACATCAGATAGTTCCATCTCCCTACCCCATATTAGTGACAGATCCTTCCAATATCAAAAATTTAGAATTGCCATAGCCCAAACAACCCCAAAGAGATGTATGGAAAGATCAAAGGTGATGGTGGAATTATACATAGGAGAGAGGACTTAACAAATGAACATGAATGCTGAATAATTGAATTGATATCTCTTTTAGCCTCCTATTTTAGAAGTAAAAAGCTAAAATGATGAAATTGTAACCCATGTCAAAGTCTGAAATATGACCTACAACTAATTGTTGTGCTGTGCTTTGAAACTTATAGCTTTTTGTATATATGTTATTGTTCACAATAAAAGAAGGAAAAAAGAAAAAATACAACCAAAAAAGACTGCTTTCCCTTCTTCAACAACGCTTTTGTTGTTTTACTGATGATTGAGAAATAAAGTTGGAGATAACCAATCCTCTTAAGTTTGCATAGATTCTGTTTATCTCACAATGACAACTTCTGCCCTGAGTCTCAGGCAAGGTATGGTGTGGATGAGGAACAAAGGGTGGAAATTGTCTTCAGAGTTGGAAAGGAAAGGGAAAAAAAAGTTACTATGCTGAATTTAGATGGGAGGTAGGAGGGAGGGGGTGGGAATAGAAAAGAAATTTTCTTTCAAGCCAGTAATATAGGAATACAGGAAAAAAATGCCATGAAAAGGAAGATTTTCTGCCTTTTAACAATGAAAAAATCAGTAAAAGAAAAACAAATCATGAAAGCATGCTATAAAATGTAAACCTTCAGTTGATCCTCAAAATAAATAATGAAGGTAAGAGCAAGAATGGAAAATCACAGAACTTAAAAAAATATATTTTTAATGGAGTTATGAGGAAAAGAGTTTAACCTGAAGTTTCTAGAGACAAATTAAGGCCTGAGATAGTCACTTATAGTAAGATAAAAGGTTCCCAATCTTAGCAGTGCATATAATGAAGGATTTTTTTTTTCAACAGTTTATTCCTACTGGAAAACCAAATCAGATTTCATCCTTTGAAAGATGGACATGTCAAAACCAGCCCAGAAATTACCAAATACTGTTAAATGTGCTTTTTTAAAAAAATTCGGTCTATGAAAATGGACGAAGCAGAAAACCGAGGTATTGGGAGTTTTGTTGACCTAGTATGGTTCCGTCTTCTTATGCTGCTAATATTTAATGGTTTTGAAAGTAGTAAGTCCCCAGGAAAGAGAGAGCACTTAAAGAGTCCCAAGGAGGCAGGAACTCTTCAGTAGATTTAATAAAGATTTTTCTTGTCTATGTTTATGCCTACCTTTGTTAAGTATTTTCAGTGTGATTACAGAGACAGGAAAATAACAGTTTAAGGGTATACATTTGACAACTCTAAAGCCATACGTAAATGTAAGATGCTATTATTCTAAATGGAAAAAAGAGTACAGAATTGGAACCTTTTTTAAAAATTAAATTCTAACCAGATATTTGTAAGGATTTACTGAAGTTTTCATTTATTTCTGGTATGTGATGTATAGGACCTAAATTAGAAGAAAAAAATCACAACTTGTTTCATAAATTTATAAGAAATATCAGGGCTCAGAGGAAAATAGAAAACTTATATCTGAGTCCAGCAATGCCATCTAACAATGGATGATACTGTTTCACAGATACCACATTATGAGTTTTCATCAAATTAGGTGTTGTACTAGATATCAATAAATGGAATAAAAAAGGGAAAATATATTAATAAATGCACAAATACTTGTTCTATAAAGACCTTGACACAGATTTTAACCCTGAAAGTATTCAACTGATAAAATAAAGGAAAGCAGTGCATTGAACACGTTTCCAATCTACAAGGATAAGTTTTTCTAAAGTGGTAATGGTGAAGAGAATGTGTTATGACTCCCAAATTTTCAATTTGTGCACAATCAGAGAGGAGGTGACAAAGAAAAATAAATCAGGAAGGAATCCAAAGCACTTCTCTCCTCTACCCCAGTGTCTTTGAAAAGGATTTGTAAGGCCCAAAGATAACAGAAAAATAAGGATTACTTCCCTTTGAATGTAGAATGCAGAGGAAATTGAACTAGAATTTGAAGGATAAACAAATTCATCAAGACAATATTAATAAAGAAAGATTGTAAAAAGGCAGAGAAAAAATAGAGGGCATTCTAGGAAGAAAAAACAATTTATACCAAGGCATAACCATGGAAATCTAAGTAGTTTTCTGATACTGATTTTGTCTGTTGAAGAGAAGCCCACAGCAAAATGACATTGTTTGGGACTGAGACAGGAAGCACATTTAAAGGTGACCTGAGATAGTATGCATTCATGAACTTGGTGACAAATTAAATTCAGGAACGAGACAGAGGAGGGAGTAGAGGATGACTAAATGTTCAGATAAGGGTAACTGGTAGAGGATGGCGTCACCAGGAGATACAGTAAATGCAGGAAAGGTCAGATTTACAGTGTGAACAGTGGAACACGTAGGATAAGTGCAGTTTCATGAGGATTTGAGTTTGGAGCCTAGGATTAGAAATGTCAATGAAGCAACTTGACATAAAGTACTGAAGTTAATTGATAACTTGAATGATTTATAAAATTTGAAAAAAACCCTATTTTAGTACATAATTTAAGATATATAGAGAAATGTGCACCAAAAGTAAGTATTTAGCTCAGTGAATTGTCACATAAATAGATGCATTCTTGCAACCTCCAGTCAAATTAGGAAATAAAATGAAAACCTCAACAGAATGCCCCTTGTTTCCTTCTGAATTACCACCCCCAAAGGAACACCCATCTGTATTTTTAACACCATAGCTTAGTTTTGCCTGATATGCCTTTGTATAATGGAATCACAAAGTATATTCTTTCGTTTCTGGCTTATTTCCTCAGCATTATGATTTTTAAATATCTTTACCCGCACTTGCTTTTGTCTTTTATTGCCTTTTTTAACTGCTAGAAAGGTTTCTTTATCTATCTATCTTTCTATCTATCTATCTGTTTTTCCAGTTATTTTCTTTTCTTGGTCCCCTCCATTATAAGCTCAAAAGGCAACACTTTCATTTTCATCATTATACCCCCTTCTCTGACAAGGCTATTTTCTTCACTCCCACTTACAATGAGCAGCCACTATCTATTTTTACATATGGATGTTTATTTAATCCTTAACACAACCCTATTTGGCAAATATTATTTCTATTTCATAGTTAAGGAATCTGAGGCTTAATTTAAATGGATTGTTCTTTCATCAACTAGTAAATAGTCGGTTGCAAGGAATTGAACCCATGTGACTTAAGAACTTACATTTTACTCAATATTAACATAACTTGCATAGAAAAATTGGTGTTTTTAATATGTAATAACTATTTCTTATTACGTTCTTTCACTTCAGAATTTGTCAAATTTGAAATATTGAACAATGAAGAACTTTATTGAGTAAATTAAATCTTTTTCTCTCAATGCTTAGATATTTATGTCATAAAAATGAATAATTGTTTGAGCTTGAAGATTACTTACCATTGCAAGGGCACTTATAGGTGATAACAGCATTGGTTTCTTTCTGAAAGCTGCATAATATGGGACTTGGGTCTATATACCTGAGCACCCTAACGTGTGATGCTCAGAAAAGGAGCATCAGCATCAACTGGGTAAATTTGGGAAATGCATTTTCTCAGGCTTCACCCAAATTCACTGAATCTGAAACATTAGTATTGGGATCAGCAATTTGCATTTTTTGTTTTGTTGCTTCGGCAGGCACTGGGAATCGAACCCAGGTCTCCAGCATGGGAGGTGAGAATTCTACCTACTGAGCCACCATGGCCCACCCCAATCTGTGATTTAACAAGCCTTTCAGCTGTTACTTAGGTCTGCTAACAATGGAGAACCACTGCTCCACAATATTCTTTGCTATAAAATTTACATGAGATTGAACTAAAAAGAACTAATTTTACTGAAGGCACAAACCCCACAATAATTACTTTGTTAATATTCACTAACAGCGAAATGATTAAAAAATAACTTCAGGGATATTGATATGCCATTGTATAAGAACAGATGATATAGAAAGACATGTTTAAAATACAAATGGTTTCACTTAAATTTTAGTTGGTAAGGCAGGTAGAATGAAAATTGTATTTTAAGATCCTAAATTAAAGGAAAGCATTAACCCTGGCATTTATACTATGAGCTGCTGGAATTAAATTTGAGTGCAGCAAAAATAGGTAAGAGTACAAATGTGAACTACATCATATAAAATGATTTTCTTTTTGTGAAAATTGTGACTGTTTTTTTTTTAATGAATTGGTGAGGAAAAATGATTTCTTGGAAAACTGGTCAAATAATATTAAAAGTAGCTATTTTAGAACGGCCTGCAAATTAATTGCTTTTTTGTTATGCAAAATTAAGACAACAGATGTATAAAATATTCCAGTTCTTTGCTTTAGGACTCTGCTTTTAAGGTCTGCTATTTTTTTTTTCTCACTATCTTGTGCAAAGCAAAACTGAACTAGACTTACTTCAGCATTATTGTAATTACTTGATGTGTCTTTAAATATTTCAATTATGTTTTACTTCAGAAAAGCTTCACTATTCTCAAATATTTGGCAGAGCACTTTTGAATTGCATGTCCCTGACGGAGCTGCGCAGTGCACATCATGGCTGGGTATCTCTAGAGGACCAGTGCTCAGACACACTTGTGTGTCCCACAGGCTCTTGGAGCCTGATTGCAGCTTTTCTCACCTATAACGATTGTAATTTGTAAATGAAGTGTTCAAAGCTGTATAATGATCATACCTGAATTTATATTTGTGAAAAAATACACACAGGCTAAATGGACAATGATAAGGTTTGGTTGAATAATTGTGGTCTGCCCATGCCATAGACTGCTATGAATCGAATGTAAAATTATGCTGAAGTATTATATATGGTGATAGGGAAATACTGATAGTATGTTGGTAAGGAAAATGAGGTGAATTTAAAACAGTATTATGACATTGTATAAAGTATGTGCATTACAAACTGGAGGGAAATGCATACCATTTCTTTTAGATTTTCTTGTTTCTAATTGGTGAAATCATAACCACTGGGATTTACAGCTTTACTTCTCTGTGCGTTCCAATTTTTCTACCACAGGCATGTGCCACTTTGATAACTGGAAAAGAATGGATGGTCATTATAATATCATTCAAATAATTCCAAATTATACATTGTTGCAATGATGATCATTAAAGCATTTTGGGAATTATATTGTATTTCATTCGTTTTAAATAACAGCTTTTCATTTGATAAGCATCAAGCTTCATGCAAATTGTTAGTTGTGACTGACAAAAGAAACTGCCTAGGCTGTTCCATATTCTGTCAGGATGTATGATTTAAAGTAGAAAGCATATGTAGTTAACAAAGTAAAAAAATGCTTGAAATATACAGGTTTGTTAACCTTCGAGAGGACAGCAGAAGTGTAGGGCGGAGGTTTGGGTTGTCCCCTTCTCTGTCCTTTGTCCTAGCCACTCAGGTTGTGCCCCCTCACCCCTAACAGGACGGTACTCCTGAGATGCACCATAACCCATTTGTTAGACTACGCGACTAGGTAAGGTACAGCAGAAAGCAACTCGGTACTTAGTCTACGGTTTAATCATCTTTTTTTAAATACGTACTTCTTGACCTGCTCTTGCTGAAACTCATTCAAAATCTCTCAAAGTCTAGTCCAATATGGGAATCACCTAAACCCAATCTCTCATCCTTTTTATAACTTCCTCTCTTTCCCAGTTCAAGTTTACCTTGAAAACCAGGAAAGCCTGCAGTGGCAAAGGGAGATACAGTCCTCCTTTCCTTCCATTAGCACTCTTTGGGGGCCTCTGAGAATTGGATCTATGAAAGAAGTAAGAAGAAAGCCAGGATATTCTTGACTTGAACCTGTTGTTGGCAGCCCTCTAGATATTCTCATTGTCGGCTCTTTGTCCTCTGGGATCTTTTAGAGACTTAGTCCATTGAGAACTTCTCACTACAAGCTCCCCTCACATGGTGATAAATTCTTGGGCTTTCCACTTACAACTTCCTCCTTGGCCCTTGGTTTCCAGAGATTCATCCTTCTCCTGGGGTTACCTTGTCCATCCAGCAGAGCTCTTCTATTGATTTCCTCCCCAAAGGACCTGGGTAGCTCCTTATTGTGCTATCTATGTTTCATCTGTGAGAAACTGGTCCACCATCTTTCCCCCCCCAAATCTGGAAATGCAGGCACTTTGCAAAACTCTGTCTCTTTCCTCTAGCATCAGGCTAAGGCAGATTGAGTCACAGAATCGTCCCTTTAGGTGTTCTCAGCTCAGAGTTGAATGCCAGTCTTTTAAATTTTAAGAACACTATTGCTGATTATATTGCTCCATTTTTTTCCTGGGCATTTAAATTTGGACCTTTTTTGGTTCTTTCCATTTTCTAATTCTCTGTCTCTCTGTCTTGAATTATGGGTTATATATCCCCTTCTATTTTTCAGCTTATAAATGCTCTTTTCAGCTGTGTGCATTTCACTCTATAAATTATCCACCAAGTTTTTAATTGTAATATTTACAGTTTTCATTACTAAAAATTTGATTTTAAAAGCTGCCTGGGGGTACACAGGTGGTTCAGTGGTAGAATGCTCACCTTCCATGCCTGGGCATTTTTAATAGCATCATATTCCTTGATCAATGTTTTATCTCATTTTGTTTTTCTACATAATTCCTATATGGCAATTTGTGTTCCATTTCATTTTATATACAAATATTTAATGCCTTTGGAGGTAGAATTTTAACTTTTTTTTTTCCTCTGAGTAGTGTTCTACTATAATGTTCTTGTTTTGTTTTTATCTGTTTGTTTTGATTTAGTCCACACTTAGATAACCCAATCAGAAGAGACAGATTTTGGTGGGATTTTGTTTTGCTTTTGTTTTGTCTCTTCCCAGAGAGAATTTGCATTTGCTATTACATCTGGAAGTGTTACCAACTTGTACTATTTTAATGTACTTATTTGCCTTAAGCATTTCCTGGAAGTCCCACCCAATAATCACTGCAATATAGCATTATCTTGAAATGTGTCACAAAGGTCTCACTAGCTGCAAGAAAGGCAGTTAGATTGAGTTTTGTTTCTGTGCTTATTATCTCCCAAACAAAATCAGGCTCATTTTAGGAAAGCAAAAGGGGAGAATATACATGGGGTGGGCAAGTCACAGCCACAATATGATCTATTTTGGGAATGATTGCTTCTCAACCATCCTCTGTGTTCTTCCTATGCTGTTTCTACATTCATGACATAAACCAGCTGCAGGAATATGTCAGATAATATTGGGAAAAGATACCCAAAGTATATTTGTATTATTTCCTCAACAACTTTTGTTAGGTTTATAATATTTTGGGGGTAAGAGACTCATGTAGTATCTTCTCTAGGAAGGACATTAGAGATAATCCAGTCCAACCTGAGAAATAAATTAAGTTTATTTTCATTCATAATATTTTATATCAATGAAGATTAAAGGATGAAAAATTTCAAGAACATCATTTTCCATCAAAATCTAAAATATGCACTTTATTTTTGATGCAAAAGTGATCATTTTTATATCTGTTTTTCATGAAAAATTTAGTGACATAAATACTTTGTATGAATGACAGTGGTTAAGAAGAGATATTTTAGTATTTAGCTATGCCATGTTCTACCTAAGAATTTGAACTAAAGTATTCAATAAAAGGATTCAAAACAAATTTATTGAATAAATGAATAAAAATTATGTATATTTCTGTTTCCCAGGAAATAACTGTACACTAAAAAGTTTTTTGGCACTCAGATATTACTAATTAATACATTTAACACTGTAACCTATACTTCTTTAGCTCAGGAATTGATAGATAGATAGATAGATAAATAGATAGATAGATAGATAGATAAATAAAAATAATTTTTATTTTTTAGCATCGACATAGGTGACAGAAATTTCAGAATTAAATTAAAAGATTCTAGTAGATTACTTTAAAAGTGAACTAAGGATGTATCCTTAAGGTAGAATGTGAGGAAGGAGTGCCAAAGTCTGCATCTGTTATCAAGAAAGTTTCACACCAGAGGTGAAAACTTTCTTTTCTAGAATAATGATTAAGAATATTTCAGGTCAAGAAGGTTGTGTTCAGTAGAGGCATTTTAAACTGAGAGAGCTCATCTACAAGGCACACTTCCAATTCAGAGGATGGACTGTAGACTATGACAAACATATTACAAAGGAACAAATTCAAAACGTTGTTTTATCCAAGTAAGAAAGCTAGCAGATTCTTCTGACTGAATATAAATAGGCAGAGAAGATGAATTTCTATAATAAACAAGCTCATTTAACCTTAATACATTAATATTGGGGCATTAACCTTTTATATAAACAATATTGGGACCTTATCTTTTGTGTAAATGTTAAGGCACTAAAAAGTTGTAGATGGGGTACACTGTTAATGATTCATTCATAAATGCATTTTGATAATTATCCACTTCGTATGTTTTATTTATTTTTTGGTTCACCTTTCTATGTGGAATCTGAATGAGACTGATTTATTCCTAAATAATTTTGTGGCATTAAAACTCATTTATCAGGCAGGCCACGGAGTGTCAGTGGCAGAGTTCTCACCTGCCGCGCCGGAGCCTGGGTTTGATTCCCAGTGCCTGCCCATGCAAAAACAGACAAACAGACAAACTTATTTATCAAAATTATTCAGAAAATAAATAAGTTTACCTACTGAAGAAATGTATTTTAATATCATGATGAGTACAAAACAACAGGAAATTTCTTTTTCAGAGAGGGACATAAACTAATGATGCTATAAATAAGTGGAGTTATATTTTTCCACAGCATATTTGATGTGCATTTGCAATGTTTTCCTCAATAAAAGAAAATGAAAGCTCTTATCTAAAAAAAGAAAAAGTAAAGTTTTAATGTATTTGCAAATCTGTCCATTAAAAGAGCTGACTTGTCAAAAAATAGTTTAAATTTCTATAAAAGCATAAGCTTTAGTAACTTTTAAGGGCCTCAGGGGGGAAAAAGTCAATTTGAAGAGGTTTAAGTTTCCCGTCTTCAGTTAAAACAGGATGGTGAATTGAACAAAGTGGGGTTTAGCATTTTAAGTATTTAGTCTAAATTGATGCTTTTGAAAAAAACGGCAGTTTTTTTTCATTGATAATATAAAGAATATTGATGCACTAATTTCCAACTGATACTCTGGTAGAAAGACAGAGCCAGTCATTTGGTTAATTGAAATCTAGCACATTTTCTTTTTGCTAGGTTGGGAGGGAGATTCTTTTTAATATTATTCACTCTATGGGAAGAAACATCTCGTTGCATAGAAAGGGAAGTATAGATAATTAAGTTAGCATTCTAGTGAGACTACATACAAACAAAGGTAACATTTTACATGACCCGATTAGTACAAACTGAAAAGATGAGCCTGGCAGCTAGAAAACTCATCTTCTGTAGGGAGCCTGGTCCTCTCCTTACTCGAACAATACCTGGTCCTTACAGAAACACCATGGGACCCAGCCTTGCGCTTTGGCCCCTTCTGATACATTCTGTTACACGCTCAACTTTTCTTCAACTCCTACTTGTAGCCAGATATATTTTGTATCACTTAAAGATCATAAAGGTTTTGGATTTAAAGTCTGAAGTACTTTGGGAATTGAGGAACTCTCACTGGAAAGAGAGTCATCATCACCATAAGATGAAGGAATTGAACATCTCTTCATCCTTAATGTTCCTGCTTAGGACCATTTATAGCAATTACACACAAAGGTTTGGAGGTCTGCATAGACCTCCGACATTGCAGAGTAAAGGCATTGACTTAGTGGTCCAGTTTACTTCACTGCTTCTGAACAATTTTTCACATTAAGTTATTTTGCAGTGCCACTTCTCACGGGACAAATGGTTCTCTCTACAAATGGTTCTCCTGGCAAATGCAGGCACTTTAAAGCTCAAAACGTGCTGTGAGTGCCATGCCTCACAGCTCCTAGAAATGAGGCCAAACTGTGTTATTTTTTTCCTGATTAGAGTAATTAGTCACCACATTTGTTTCTAACAGACAGGTAACATATTTTCATGTAGAAGTCTTAAGCTACTTTTGATGTGCCTATGATTCAGGAACCTGAAAAAAATAGAAAAAGAAGCACATAAATACAGAACTTTGGTGAGGAGAATGCTATTTCTCTATTTATGTTAATGTGAACTGCCGACAGGGTAGAAGACTCCATTCTGTAGATAATAATATTATGTCACCAACCGTAACCCCCCTCTTGCTTCAGTGTATTTTGCCAACCCAACTGCACACAGATGATTGGAGCTTACAGGTGGAGGAATTACAGGGCCGTGCATCCGATGACTTCCTGGGAAGATACCTGAGGGTAGTGCAAAGCGATATTTTAGAACTGATTTGATCTTGGAATCACCAATCTCCGAAAGAAGTTCCCAAATCACATTGGCCTTTTGTACATTCGAGGCAGAAAATGCATCAGCTAGTTCATTAACTGAAGCCTCTTCACCGAAAAAGCTGAGTAGAGAATCCTACAGCAAGAAGCTCTGGAAGCAAGGCAGGAAGAGATGAAAAACAGAAAACACGTGTCAGGCATTTACCCCCTTCAGACCCATGTAACTGATCTCATTAGAGGAAAGCCCTTTGGCAGACTCTGCTCATGTTATCAGTGAGTGGAGTTGTGAGTTGGAGTGGAGACTCAGTGAGGAACTATACAAACCAACAATGACATTTTCAAGCCTGGGTAGTCTGACCTGCCAGCTGTGCACAGGTGAAATGCTACCATGTTCTATTACTCTCCCTCTGCCTTGATAGGGCTTCTTGGGTTTTCATTCAGGGGCAAGGACTCACAGTGGTGAGATGGCACATCTCTCAACCAAATCACGCCTTTACTTTTTTGGAATGCAGTTTGATCCAGGCAGGTAGAAGGATAGTTTGCATTGTTACTGTCACCTACTACTACATGGCCATTTGGTACCCCTTCACCCAGGAGCTGACCCTTTCATTACTTCCTCCCTAGACTTTGTATGGTTATATATGTGTCCCCTGCATGTATGGACAATGATGCAGTCAGAGACACTGCAGCCACCAGGGCTCCCCAGGAGTTTACTATGGTGGTAGACGATAAGTGCTGGTTCCTAGCAGAGCTTAATGTTCAGGTACGCTGGTTTGAAAGGAAGCATGCCCCCTAGAAAATCCATGTTTTAACCAAAATCCCATTTCATAAAGGTAGAATAATCCCTGTTTAATACTATATGTTTGAAACTGTGATTGGATCGTCTCCCTGGATGATGTGATTTAGTCAAGAGTGGTTGTTAAACTGGATTAGGGGACAACATTTCTCCACCCATTTGGGTGAGTCTTGATTGGTTTATTGGAATCCTATAAAAGAGGAAATATTTTGGAGAATGAGAGATTCAGAGAGAGCAGAGCAGACCGACATAGTCACAAGAAGCTGAAGTCCACCAACCAGCAGCCCTGGAGATGAAGAAGGGAAATGCCTCCCGGGTTGCTTCATGAAGCCAGAAGCCAGGAGAGAAAGCTAGCAGATGATGCCATGTTTGCCATGTGCCCTTCCAACTGAGAGAGAAACCGTGACTGTGTTTGCCATGTGCCTTCTCATTTGAGAGAGAAACCCTGAACTTCATTGGCCTTCTTGAACCAAGGTATCTTTCCCTGGATGCCTTTGATTGGACATGTCTGTAGACTTGTTTTAATTGGACATTTTCTTGGCCTTAGAACTATAAACTAGCAACTCATTAAATCCCCCTTTTTAAAGGCCGTTCTGTTTCTGGTATATTGCATTCTGGCAGCTAGCAAACTAGAACATTAAGGAAAGGTCTTCTGATTCATTCTGGGTAATACTGTTTGACATGACACATCTGACCTATAAAGCAAGTTGGGAATCAGAAGGTAGAAAACCTCTCCCCTTATTCTACAAGTAGCATCAAACAGCCTCCTGAAGCTAACTCTGAGAAATCTATCAAAAACCTTGACTCACCATTGGAGATATTATAAGTATACCACTGTCTGATGGATTCTGCTTCATGTTTCATGCTTCACTGACAAAGATATAAGTGCTTAGTACTTAGCTTTGCTATGTGTGTAACTTTGGATTATATAGTTGCCATTCAGGGAAATGTGGGTACTGGTCAACACCCCTCACTGCTTCTCAGTTAAGACTTTACGCCAACTTACTAGGGACCAGGTCAATTTACTTAAGGCCAAACATCAATCCAAAGCTGGAAATTTCTCATTTGGCTCAGACAGGGGCCAATGATTTGTGACCTAATTTCCTACTGTTATTTTAACTCTGTGCTATTACATGGACCCTTAACTTCATACATTGTGATTACAAACATTGTCAGCAAACTGGAAACCTTAGTGAAAATCTAATTGTTAATGTTTATTAAACTTTTTAGGTTAAGACACAGATTGTGGAGAGAACAGAATAATTGTCTAGTGCATGACCCCATAATCTCAGCTAGTTTGGAAAAGAGAGAGCTAATTTAATAGATTATCTTTTCCCACCAGACTTTAAGCCCTAACATATTGGTAATTACATAAAATGAAAATGTTCTGAGTACACTCATTAAAGAGAAAGATTGGCAAAGTAGGTAGTGGGAATGAATCACATATCCCACAAAAGACATAGTTAAACCATAATTCATGTTTGTTGGGTGTGAACCCATTCATTAAGAAGAATTTTTGAAGGTGTTATTATTATTTTTGATGTGGCCAAATTGAATCAGGGTGGTCTTAATCCATATGACTGGAAGTGTTATAAAGAGTAGAAATTAAGGAACATTCAGTCAGAAGCAACAGAAGAAGTGGATGCCAGAGAGCGGAGAGACATTGGCATGTAATGGGAGACTGCCATCTCCAGGATGTGACCGATGGTGGGAGAAAGCAGAGCCTTTCTGACATCTTGATTTTGGACTTCCAGCCTTCAGTACTGTGAGACAATAAATGCCTGTTTCTAATCTTTAAATAAACCCGGTTGTGTGGTATGTGTCATAGCAGACTCAGCAGACTAAGACAGTAGGAGTAAAAAAAAAAAAAAAGAAAATAACACACTATAAGCTGTCTCTTAGAAACTCACTTCAAATATAACTATATAAGCAATTGACAGTAAAAGAATGGTGAAATATATATCATAGAAACATCAATAAAAAGATAGCAAGGGTGACTTTAATAAGTCAAATAAAGTAGACTTCTGAGCAAAAAAATTACCAGAAACGGTGATGGACGTCATATAATGATAAAAGGGTCAATCTACCAAAACACATGACACTCCTTAATAAGTATGTACCAAAATAAATAGATACAATATACATGGGGCAAATACTTATAGAATGAAAGAAGAGATATATAAATCCACAACTATTCTTGGAGACTGTAGCACTCCTCTATCTATCACTGATAAAATGACTAGACAGAATATCTACCCAAACATTATGGAGAACTCAACAATGCAATTACCAACAGGATCAGATATAGGTAGATACAGTTCATCCAACAACAGCGAATGTATGTTTTTTTTTTAATTCTTCATGGATTATATACTAATATAAACCATATCCTGGTCCATAAAACACATCTCAACAAATTTAAAATATTGAAATCTTATAGAGGATGTCCTCCAACCACACTGTAATCCAACTGGGTAGCAATAACAGAAGGCTAACAGGATCATCTGCAAAGACTTGCTACCTAAAAATATGTTTTTAAATCATCAGTGGCTTAAGGGGAAAGTCCCAAGGGAAATGAACTCAATGAAAATCAAAATACAACGTATGAAATTTGTGGTACACAGCTGTGAGGGAAATCCGTAGCCATCAGAAGAAAGGAAATGATAAAGATGGGAGGAGAAATCAATGAAACTGTAAACAGAAAATGACAGAGACCGTCAATGAAGCAAAGAGTTTGGTCCTTTAAAAAGATAAACAAATCAGACAACCCCCTAGCAGACCAATAAAGAATAAAAGAGGAAAGGTATAAATTACCGGTGTCAGGAATGGAACAAGGGATGTCACCATGTACCCTTTGGACATCTAAAGGAAAGACATGAAGGATCCTTTCTGGAGATGGGAATGCTCAGTATCTTGGCAGCATCTATATTAATACCCGGATTGTGGTAGTAAGACTTAGCAAGATGTTACCACTGGGGCAACCTGGGTAAAATTTACACAGGAGATCCCTGCATTATTTCTTACAACCAAGTTGGTTCCACAAATATCTCAAAATAAAATACATTTTATGTTGTCTTTCCTTCTTGCTTTTTTCTTTCTTTTTTTCTGTGATTCACACTGGATTACTTAACTGTAGGTTCTTCAATTTCACTGATTTTCTCTTCTGCTGACTACAAATCTTCTGCTGATAATCCTCGCCAGTGATTTCTGTTTACATTTCAGTTGTACTTTGAACTCTAAACTTTGGTTGTTTTTATGATTTCTACCTCTTCATTTATATCCTCTATTATGTGAGCTGTCCAGCTTGATGTTTAGATACAGTTTCATTTAGTAATTTGAATGTATTTATAATAGCTCATTTAAAGTCCTTGTCTGATAAGTCCAATACCTGAGCTTCCTCAGGGACAATTTCGATTGACTGCTTTTGTTTGTTCCATTTCATGGGTCATAGTTTTTGGTTTCTTTATATATCTTCTAATTTTTTTGGTGAGAGCTAGACAGTTTAAATAATAAGATGTTGCCGCTGTGAAAATCAGACCCTCTACCTCTGAATTTGTTGTTGTTGTTTGCTTAATAACTTTAGTGAAGTACCTCTGTAATATCTATATTTTTTGTTGTGTGTTGCCACTGAAACCTGTTTCATTCTTAGTGACCAGCTAATTATTGGACAGAGGTCCTTAAATAGCTTACATCACTGTCTCCCATCCTTAGCTGAGGGTATCTCTGTGTGTGTTGGCACATACCTTCAAAGCTATGGCAAAATTTAGAAAATTGCCTTAGCCTTTACTTCCTTCTTATGCAGAGCTTCAGAATCAGACAGAGGTGAAAACTTAGGGCCTCCACAGGTCTTTCTTGGGCATACATGTGGTCTTGTTCATGTGTGGGTCTTTCTAGCTTTCCAAGTTCTCATTCGATTTTCCTTTTAAGCTTTTTTGTTAGCATTTGCTTGCTCCCACTTTCATCAGTGACCCAGTCAGCTGTGCTGTTAAACAATTCATGTTTTCAACATGTGCCACAGGGAAAAGGCTGTTACACTTAGCCGGTTCTGAGTCAGGTCAAACAAAGTCTCTGTCTGTCAGATTTTCAGAGAACTGCCAGAAAGGTTTAATAGTGCCAATCCTCTTGAAATGGGGCTTTGGGGAAGTTCTAAATCTATTCTTCCATTTCCAGTGCTTGCCAGCTTGACAGTTTTCTCGCTACCATGATAGGTCGTTGCTGGTTTTCAAGTCTTCTGCAGAGCTCAGAAGAGAGGGATGGGAATACAAGTAGTTAAAATGTCATAAAACTCACTGTCCATGCTGAGATTCAGGTGCATTTCTTGAATAAATGCTACTATGATTATTTCAAGACTTGCATTAATTTTCAGATTTCTGAAAAAGTTGTTTTGACAATCTGTATTAGTTAGGGTTCTCTAGAGAAACAGAATCAACAGGGAACACTTGCAAATATAAAATTTATAAAAGTGTCTCACGTGACCGCAGGAACACAGAGTCCAAAATCCACAGGGCAGGCTGCGAAGCCAATGACTCCGATGGAGGGTCTGGATGAACTCCACAGGAGAGGCTCACCAGCCGAAGCAGGAAGAGAATTTTTTGCACCTGTTTAAGGTGATGCTTGAAGTTGCCAAGTTGACAAGGGGTGGACCTGTGGTAGTTAGATTCAGTTGTCAACTTGGCCAGGTGAGCATACCTAGTCTTGTTGCTGCAGACATAAGCCAATGGTACGTGAACCTCATCTGTTGCTAATTACATCTGCAGTCGGCTAGGAGGCGTGTCTGCTGCAATGAGTGATGTTTGACTTAATTGGCTGGTGCTTAAATGAGAGAACGCAACGTAGCACAGCCTAAGCAGCTCCACGTTCCTCATCTCAGCACTTGCAGCTCAGCCCAGGCCTTTGGAGATGCAGGAAGAAGTTACCCCAGGGAAAGCTGTTGGAACCCAAGGGCCTGGAGAGAAGACCAGCAGAGACCACCCTGTGCCTTCCACGTAAGAAAGAACCTCAGTGGAAAGTTAGCTGCCTTTCCTCTGAAGAACCAACAAAATAAATACCCTTTTATTAAAAGCCAATCCATCTCTGGTGTGTTGCATTCCAGCAGCTAGCAAACTAGAACACAATTGTTGCTAGTGTTCTTGCTATTTTATAGAGCAGCAGATTTCCAGGTGTCCCTGACTCTTTCATTCCAGAAGTTGGAATGCTCCATTCTCCGTTTTGTTAATTTTGTTGGTCCTCTCTGTTATAATTCTGCTTCCTTGCCACAATGACTTCTCTTTTTGCCTGCTAACTACAGCTCTGCCTCTGCTTTCCTTTAGAGAGTGAAGCCAAGTGTCTTTTTTCCTCCTACCTTAAGTTATCTTCAGTGACTTTAAATTAATCTCTAGAACTTGGAAGCAATGTTGTTGGTAGATATACTGTGGAACATAATTTTTGCAACCACAATCTGCATGACAACGGTGAAGTCAGAGAGGATCTCCCACTCCTGCCTAGGTTGTAACCACGTGCTAGAAAAGTACTGGCAATAGTTATGATCTGAATTTTAACCCTAGATTCTGAGATTTCATGGAATCATGCGTCTTAGAATGTCTAAACTGGCAGACAGGGAACAGGTTCTTGACAAGTCCCTTTCTATCATTCATATAGATTATTTTGTTTTGCCTCTAGCAATAGCTTAGTGTTTTCTGTGGTTTGCATTCATACTGTAACCCCATTTTACTAACAATGAGTTAAAATATACTGTTGTGGCAGAATTCCTCTTGAGGAATGACTCTATATATTCCAACTTCTGAATGTCATTAATATAATGGTACCTAGTGAAATGAAAATAGTACAAGTTTGGAAACAGAAATAGCATAAGTTTGGAAACAAGTGGTCTGCCATATACTAGTATTGTAACATTGAACAAGTCAGAATTATTTTAAACTTTTCAATTTCAAATTATTGCTTCTGCAGTTGGATACTGTAGATTACAGTTCCTACTTTGTAAGGTCATTGTTAAACGAGATAAGGTAAAGAAAGGTCATTAGACCTATAAGATGCTTAATAAAAGCTTGGTAAAATCTCATCTTCCTCACTTAAGAGAACTATTGAAGGAAAGAAGTTATAATATCATTTTTATTTCTGTGGTCATTTTCATTAATATCTGCTTCATCTAGCATCCATTACTATGATTCTTTTTCATGCATGAAAACATTTTTATTGAACATAGAAAATATAATGACCTGTCTTACAGATACTGGAGATAGAACATTTAAATAAAAAGATAATAATCCCAAAAACCTCCTGGTACATCTTTTGCCAAAGATAATACCCGGAACATAGTATGTATTTAATTAACATGATTTGGTAAAGTAAACTTATGAAGTAATGAATAAAAATTGAACTCTAATTACTTTTTAGAATGTTCTTGTACATTATATGTTTGAGAGATTATGTAAATCATGGTTAGCTAGTTTATTCTGCAATAAAAGTGAGCCTCAAATCACAGTGGCTTAATAAAATAGGAGTTTTTTCTCTAACTACATGCCATCACCAATTAGCAGAGACATACCTTAGAGAAAAAGTGTAACAGAGCAGACACTCTACAAAAAAAAAGCCTAGCAGTTATTGTCTCACAGCAATAGAGTACATTGATGGCCAGAACCCAGCCACACGCAACCCAAAGAGAATTTTAATTTTACCTCATCTCTTAAAGCAGAGAAGAACAGAAAATATTAGCTAAACTGTAATAATGACAACCACAAGATATTGAATGTCTTATTAAATATTCAGTGGAAAAAAATTCACTTCAGTTGAGCAAGCTAAAGGTTAGGAAATGAGTAATGTAATCAGAAAGGAGTGTTATAATGCAGTAAAACATGCTGAAACCATGGATTAAGACGTTAAAGAATTGAAGAATGCAGTCTCTCATGGGGATCTCAAATTTTAAATAAGTCCACCTATGCCATTTTTTTATTCCATCTCTCAGCATGCATTATCAATTCTGTGGTTTTGATTTTTTTTTAATAATCATATATTTCAATGAATATCTAGTTAGCAGTTATTAGGCATTAGGCATTGTGTTTGGGGCTTGTTTACTCAAGTGGCTCCAAGAGACACACTCCCTTATTATCCTAAAATTAAAGTGTTCAACTTATCAAAGCACTGGCCATTTTCTATACTTTCCAAGGAAACACATACTGCTATCACCTAATGGATATGCTCAGATACGGTAAGAGAAGATAATCTAACCTTTTTACTATAATATTCAGGTTGTTAAAGAATGATTATCAATCCAAATATATCAAACTGTTTTCAGAATCCTTAAGAATCAGTAAATAATCTATCCACATTGCTATTTATGAAACCAAAAAGAAAGTTAGATGATAATGACTGAGATGGTATAATCTAGGAATGCCTAGAGTATACAATGATAGAGACTACAATATACATTACAAAATGTCTTTGCATGAAGAAGAACAAAGGAATGTCAATATTACAGGGTGTTGAAAATAGCTGGTCATTCATAATTTAAAACTTAAAAAAAAAAAGAATACTTGCTTACTGGGAAAACTCAGACTCAAAATATCCAGATGAAACACATGCCATATGATATATAATGAAATACTTTATTTTCATATTCTGAATCATATCCTTAAAATTAAATGTTTATCTAATAATGTGCTCTAGGTGGGAAAAAATATTTTTTATGTTTCAAATAGACATTTTAAATAGTTCATGTTTCTTCCAAAATTCCTTAGAAAGTAATTTATGTTAAAAATGACCACTAACTTAGTATTTTTATTTTAAAAAGTTATGTATTGTTGGAAACCAGAGCAATTGATGAATTAAATTTCACTCTAGCCATTTATAGTCTGATTTTCCATTTATGTGGCATATTATACTGAGTTAATAACATGTACACAAACATGATGTTTAGAAATAATAATTTACCAGGATATAATAATACATATGTTGACAAGAGACATTAGATAAGTATTCACAACTTACTTTAATTTTCTTTGCTTATTAAAAATTTTAATTTTGAAAGTAGAGCTCCTCATATAAATTTTAATGGAGGCACAATGCAGAAAATATTTCATATTGATTTACTACGTTACTGTATATAATCTGCACATCCAGTAATTTTGACAAACTGCAAAGTAAATAATTTAGCTTAAGAAAAACCCATCCTTTTGTTAAATAATGAATCCTTTCAAAGTATTCAAAAGCAAATCCTTACATAATTGATATAACATTTTGTACCACCAATCAAAATTTTTGTTTCAAAACATGTGCAAGGGACTCCAATAAATGCTGTGGGTACTAAGAAATATTGTAACATTGTAAATATTAAGGATTTAAATCAGAGTGAATAAAATTCATATATTTTCTGGGGAAAATTTTTTTTTTTTGCCTCTGAACAATTTTATCTTAAAAAAAAAGAAAGAGAGAAAAGAAAAGAAAAAGAAAGAAATGCCCCCCAAAGGGGGGTGGGGAAAAATTTTAAAGTTATTATTTTGGTTGGTTAAAGCTGCCAGAATGCAATATACCAGAAATGGAATGACTTTTAAAAAGGAAATGTATTGAGTTTCAAGTTTATAATCTTAAGGCTGTAAAATGTCCAAACTAAAGTATCTAGGAAAAGATACCTTGACTTAAAAAAGGCTGATGGGTCTAGAACACCTCTGTCAGCTGGGAAGGGACGTGGCTGGCATCTGCTGAACCTCTGGTTTTTGGTTTCAAATAGCTTTCCCTGAGGTGTTTCCTTTCTGCATCTCCAAAACTCTGGTTCTCTTGTAGACTCTGTCGTTTCTGTTCTCCAAGTCTGCACTTGTCTAGAAATAAGGAAATAATAAATTGATTTGGAAATGTAGCAATGGGAACTGAAAACAAAGCATGGCTGTAGATGTATTTTAAATATTTTATAGAATTTGGCAAAATATTAGAAAATAAGTTGAAGAAAGAATTTGAAAATAACCCATAGTATCATTCCTGATTGACTAGAGAAATATAATAATTCTAAAAAGTAGGAAAGCCAGATATTCTGACTGTGGGGATTCAATTTAAACATGTTGAACTTGATGGTACAGCAAATCATACAAGAATATATATTACAAAGGAGTTTGAAATGTGGAACTAGAATTTGTAGGATAATTTTTAAACTCCCAAGCCATAGATAAATCTTATACAATTGTATAATTCTACTAGGATAACTTGAAGCATACCTTTATTTTAAATTAGGCATTTATGATAAGTGGCAAAAGTGAAATTTTGAATGATCATATATCAAAAATAAGGTGCCTTGGCATATTCATAACATTCTAATGAGAATGAAGTGAACAAACTATAATTACATGTAGCAGCATGCATTACTCTTGCAAATGTCATGCTTACCAAAACAAGCAAACAAGAGACTGGACTGAGACTACTTTTGTATTTATTACCTTTAAGGAGGCAAAACTAAACTAGATTACTGGGCCATGTTTGTGGAGGTAGTGAATTATTTTAAAAAGCGACAAAATGTTATCTCAATAACACTTTTATTGAGTTAGTGTAGCTCTCACCTGAGGAACAGTGGGAATGTGTGACTGGGAGAAGGTCCAGAGAGGACCTTGGGGTATGTGTGAATGATCTGTTTCTAAACCCAGGTGCAGCTTACAGGAGGGTATTTGCTTTACAATTACTCATTATAAAGTAATCATGATTGCTCTATGAACTTTTTTTGAGTATATTACCTCACAAGTTAAAAGTTGTTTAAAATCATAAAACAGGGGTGCAAGGGTAGTTCAGTGATAGAATTCTCACCTGCCATGTGGGAGACCCGGGTTCCATTCCCAGCCCATGCACTTCTCCCTTCAAACAAACAAACAAACAAAAAACCATACCAAAAAGCAAACAACCAAACAAAAACTTCAACAAATAGTGCTGCAATATGGGGATACTTACATGGAAAAAGAATGAGCTGTGATCCCTGTCATAGAGCATACAAAAAAAACAATAGTTTAAAATCATAAAACAGAAAGAAGCTTAAAGTAAATATATATAGGTCAGAATCTATGTTCTTTTTAGGCGGGGGATAGGCCAAAATTGACATTTATTAGCTAAGTAACCAGGAAGATAAACCATATATTTTGGCTTGAGGTAACTTAGACAATACTCATATTATATTTCCAGATAATTTATATGTTCTTCAAGATTTGTTTTTTTTCCCCCTTTCTCCTGCAGGTATTTTTAAAGTGTTTGTTAAGATGAACAGGGTTGGGAGAGATTGGGGCTTCCTATAACAGGTGAGAATTCTCCTGGCTCCATTCTCAATGCCCCCTTCCACCCTATGTCTGGTAAATCTGGCTAAAGGGGCATTTTAGAACATGTGGCGAGAACACATTTTGTATATCAGTGTCCCAGAAATAAGGCAAATGCTTGCTTATTCTCATTGGGAATTGAAGCTGAACAGTATAATATCAAGGGCATATTAGGACAAAATAGTGCAAATGGCAGGTAGTTCCTTTAGCTTCTGTCTGCCAAATGCTCCATTAGATAGTAACAGAAGTTATCAGTTTTAAAATGTAATTATTACAATATTAGGATATATTCTCGTAGTTTCTGAAAATGTGATTCTTTAATATAGAGCACATGCTTTTAAAAATGAATAGCTTTGGCTCATTCTAAGCAAGATTTTTAAAAAATTCTTTATCCCTAATAATGTTTTAGGTCAAAAAAATTTTGGAAAAACTGATGCGTATGTCTTTCAGATAGCCTAACATTAATGATTTTAATGATATTTTCAGAAGTATAATAGAGGATTTAGCATTAACAAAATATATATATATATATTTAATTTCATCTTTTTTATTTGCAAAGTCACTGATAAGGATATTAATCATATCTTATATTATGGATTGAAACACACCTCCCACAGAGATATGTTCCAGT
Source organism: Myrmecophaga tridactyla (assembly GCA_004026745.1). Taxonomy (NCBI): domain Eukaryota; kingdom Metazoa; phylum Chordata; class Mammalia; order Pilosa; family Myrmecophagidae; genus Myrmecophaga; species Myrmecophaga tridactyla. The sequence continues at coordinate 64,354 of PVIY010006517.1, read as the reverse complement.
CCTAGTCCCTAATCCAGTGAATGTGAATTTATGGGTAAACAGGATCTTTGAAGAAGGTGTTAGTTAAGAGGATGCCAAATTGCATTGGACTCTTTCTTAATCCAACGATAGAGTCCTTAAAACAAAGAAAATCTGGACACAGTGGAGGTGACAGATGGGGAGAGAGATGGCCATGTGTTGGAGGTAGACGCTGAGTTTCAGATTGCCTGCAAGTCACTACCAGAATGCTGCAAACTTCAGAGAGCTGGCTGACACCTTGAGTTCAGATTTGTATCCCCCCAAACTGTAAGACAATAAATTCCTGTTTTTTACGTCAACTAGTCTATGATAGTACTTTGTCACAGAAATCCTGGCAAGTAAAGACACCGTGCTAAAGCATTTCACGTAATTGTCCCATGATCATGGGGTATAAAAATGAAGGAGTTGAGCCATAAATAAATGAGAAAAACTTCCATGGTCACATGCCTAGTTAGTGCAAAAAAAGATCTGACCAGAGGTCCTTTGACTTGCAAAAGTTAATGGCTTGCTAAAATTATGAAATTTTCTAGTGCTTTTCTTTACTATTTTGATTTATATCCCTCTTATTCTAATGATATGTTTTCTCATTTTTCATTTAGATTAGTCAGAGATGCCCCAGTATCATTAATATTGTACTTAAACAACTTAGGTGTTCAAAATCAGTCCTCTTTTACAATAATTTTTTTCTTTTCTCATTATTTTCTTTCTCTTTTCACTTAGGGGTATTATGTTGGACTTTTCAAACACCTCTTGGTTGGCCACATCCATAATCATATTAATATGTTAATTATTTCCTAAATAATTCAATATATAAGTATCTTTGGGATAAGTTATTTAAGAAGACATGTATTAATTTATAAATACTCCAGGATTTCTTTGAAAATTCATAATTAATTTCTAATTTCTCATAGTGATAAGAATAGTTCCACTAAAACTCATTATGAAATTTATTATGATCTTTAAGACTAATTTATGATTACTGATTTTTAATATATGCTTCTTTGAAAATTAAATATATTTTCTCTTTATAAACTTAAAAGTAATTCTGTAGTGTATATATTAAAACTAATCAATATATACTAACTTTACCCTTTAATCATTGTATCTTTTTTCTATCAAAAATGAGTTGTTTAAATTTTTCTCAGTCAAATTTTATTTCTACTGCTTTCTTTTGCATCTGTAATTCTTTTTTGCTCATTTTATATTTTGAAATGTGGTTCATTTTGATAATAATATTTCCATATTAGTTTTACACAATTTTCTGATTTTTCTGTCATTTTACTTTATGCATGTCTGTTGTAAATATTATAAGATTTTATTTTCAGTACAAGCTGAATATTGCTGTTCTATAATATGAGTTTAATTTGTTCACATTGTTTTATAATAGTATATCCCATCATCTTGCTTCATACTTCTTATTTTTTCTTGTTTCTTATTTCTTTACGCACTATGTAACTTTTCCTTTTATACATTATAGCATAAAATTAAGTAAAATATACTTAAGCCAATATTTCTCTAAGTATGAAAATAAACATTGAAAGATTCCATTTGTAATATTCATATGTAAAATAGATTTCAATTTTACTTATCTCCCATGCTGCACTCTGCTCTATGAGCAACCATAGTCTTACATTTTTGGTTTATAGTCAAGTTCACAAGACCCAAAAGATTTCACCCTGCACCAAATTTACTTATCTCCAATAATGGATGTGGAAAAGCGAATAAAACATGCACAGCAAATGCAAGGCAAAAGTCTAATGACTCCTAGACTCAGCTCCCCAAGTATCACAGCTGATGCCCTAAGACCGACAATCCCTTTATCTTCAAAATTCTTATTGCAGAGAAGAATTCACACCCCAACATTTAAACTTCTACAATTCAAGTTATTTTACTAAATAGTAAACATTATCTTAACCAGATAGCATATTTAAGACTTTTTTCAATAAAGTATACATTGATGGTATATGCTCTGCTGCTTAGGATATTTGAGAAATTTTCCAAATGTCTCACTCTGTTTGGGAAATTAGAATTTTTGACCCACACACCTTTCCTTTAACACCCTGTATATGTTGGCTTATTGCCTCTGGACATTAATGTTGCCTGATTTTTCTTTTTTTTCTTTTTCTGGTTAACAAACATGTCTTGCCCTGGGGACTACACTTGCTACTTTAAAACTCAGGATAGGGTGGCTGCCGTGGCTCAGCAGGCAGAGCTCAGACCTGCTGTGCTGAAGGTCTGGAGTTCGACCCCTGGTGCCTCCTGCCCATATGCAAATTAAAAAAAAAAAAACTCAGGATAGAGTATTAATTATGTTTTGCTACGTTATTGTATTTCTAGTTAAAATATTTATCTGATAGAAGTTTTGGCATAGAAGGAGCTAAATTCCTTCATCAGTGCATTTAAAGAGAAAGGGGTTTTGGGAGAAAATGTACCAATTGTATCGTTTCCTATCTTTTTCTGAGAAGCATCAAATTGTTAAGGAGATTATAATATTTTTAGTTATACCAGGTTCACCCTGTAGCCAACTGAGAGGAAAAAAAAATTGTATCTTTACAGGAGTGGGTATTTTACTAAGCACACATTTTAATCACTAGGGGGAAAGAAACAGTAAAAGCAAAGGGCATGTGTCACATGACAACTGTTCAGATGAAAGGCATGTAGACTTGCAAAAAGATTCACTTGAGCCCAGCTCACCTATTTGATTGCATGTAAGAATGAATGTGGATTGGATCTATTTACTGACAAGTATTCTAAGTTCAGGCGTCTGTCTCCTGGTAATACATACTCTCTGCAGTGGTCCTTGGTGATATTTCTGAGAGCCGTGAGTGTGATTAGACAGCTAAGTTGCAGCTAACATTGATGGTTCCATTTATTGCGAAAACTCTGAAGTGTTTCAAAGAGAAGCTAAAGGTGGAGCAGATAAAATGGATATGACGTGTACTATTGATTTTCATGTTTATAAATGGGTACTGATAAATTTTAGAGACACTTTATATCGAAAGGTAAAATATGAGATCATTCATATTTCCCTTTGATAACAGTCTGATTTTAAATGCAACCCATCGAGCTGAATTATTTAAATAACGCTTCTTAAAATAATAAGACAATATTAAGAACAATTCTTAGAATAAAGTCCTATATTTTGTATTATCAACCAATTGCCTCTGTTGCATAGTAACAGTCATGGCAACTCAATTGCTTTTTTTGTTACTAGTCAAATGCTTAGAAATTTTTCAATGATTCTGCTCAGTAAGCACAAGTATATATTTTGAATTCAGTATTTTTCACCATTCCCTTTTTCTCCATTTAACAACTGAATTTCAAATAATTGATATTTATAACCCAACAAGCAAAGAATTCCACTTGAACTAAATTGAAATTTAACATATAATTAAAATAGAATACAGTACACATAAGAACGCACATATATACACACATATGAATATATACATACACAGACTTAGGCATAACATAGACATAGATGTAAAATGTCAAAAAATAAGAGAGATTTTTAGTTTAATTTTGATCCAGGGTTTGGTTTAAATCTGTTGTTCACTAATGAATTATTTCAATTCTTATAACACGCTTTTAAAGATTGATAGTTGTTCTCATACTATTTCACCTAGCCTAATACAGTGCATTTACTTTTTTTTAAGTCCAACATAATATATTATATTAATGGAAATTTTAAAAAATAGCCAATAATTTCACTATCAATTAATACTGCAGTTTTGTTTGAGTGTGTGGGTTCTTGAACCAGACTGAATTTGAATATACTTTCTAGAACACATTAACATGAGTGTTTCAGTTTGTAAGTTGCTGGAATGCAATATACCAGAAATGGAATAACTTTTGAAAAAGGAATTTATTAAGTTATAGGTTTAGAATTCTAGGCCTATAAAAATGTCCAGTCTAAGGCATCCAGATATATATACCTTAATTCAAGAGAGGCCAATGAATCTGAAACACCTCTGTAATTTGGGAAGTCATGTGTCCGGCAGCTGTTAGCCCCTTACTCCGGGGCTCTGTTGCTTTCAGCCTCTGTTCCTATGCGGTTTCCTCACTTTGCTTCTCCAGGGCTGGCTTTCATCTCTTGATTTCCATTGATTCTCCAAGGTCTGACTTGCTTAACATCTCATGGCAACATCTACTGGGCTCCAAGTATCTTCAAACATCCATGACTCTGTCCTCCTTTTGGCTCTAACTCTTCAAACTGTTTCTTCTTTTAAAGGATTACAGTAAACTAATCCAGACCCATCTTGAATGGGTGGAGTCACATCTCCATCTAATCAAAAGGTCACACCCACAATAGTGTGCCACACCATTGTGGAGCTAATTTAATCAAAAGTTTCTGCCCTACAATATTGAATCAGGATTAAAAGAAATGGCTGCTCCTCACAAGATTGAATAAGGATTAAAATATGGCTTTTCTGGGAGTACATAATTCTTTCAAACTGGCACAAGGAGCAAGTTTCTTAAACTCTTGGAGACTCAGTTTTTACATCTATATATTGGGGCTAACAATTTCACTTATCTTTAACATTGTTAGAAGTAAATGATTCAGAATTTAGCCTTGCACATAACAAGTATACCATAAATTTTAGATGCTATACCAGGGCAAGTAGTTTTCTTTCTTTTTTTTTTAGGTGCATTTTAGACATGTCCTTGTGTATGCATGGAATTTACATAATTTTAATCAGAGATCAGAGTGCATACAAATTTTATTTTGTGCTGTTCTTCAATGTAATAACATTTGCCTTACTTTTTTATCATTTTTCTTACTCTTTTATATCCTAATTGAAATGCTTATATTTCTGAGTGGCAGATAAGTAGTTTTTATAGATGACACTAATAAATTAAGATGCATAGAAAAAGTGCAGACTGGAAAACTTTCGAAAGGTGAAATGAGAGATTTGAGAGTTAAATGAAGAGGACAGCAAAGATGATGGGAACTCAAATGATTTTAGGATAAATATTACTTACTCTTACCTTCTGGAGGCTTTATGGAACCCAGATCATGTTCTTAATGCTAATTAATTCCTGTGTTTGTAAACTATTATGGGTGGGACCTTTCGATTAGGTTATTTCAGTAGAGGCGTGCCCCATGTGGATCTTAATCTTGCTGGAGTCCTTTATAAAAAGGTGAAATTCAGAGAAAGAAGCTGAGAAAATAACACCAGAAGCTGAGAGAGAAAGCCATGGAAGACAGATGCTGAAAGCAATGAACCTCAGAAGAGAAGAAGGCAGAGGCCAACATATGTCACTATGTGTCCTTCCATGTGACAGAGAAGTCCAGGACCAACGGGAACCTGCCTTTGGGGAAAAAGTACATTTCCTGTTGATGCCTTGATTTGGATATTTTCATGATCTCAAAACTATAAACATGTAAATTAATAAAGCCCCTTTGTAAAAGCTAACCCAGTTCTCATATATTGCATTTCAGCAGTTTTAGCAAAACTAAAACATTCAGCATAAATAAAATACAAATATATAAGTATACATGCTTATTTATTCTTACTTTCTTTTGCTAAATCATCTTAAAATGAATTATTTTTCTGTTATACTATAGAATGTTACAAGGAATTAAACCGTAATATTGAGGTTATTTATAAACAGGCAACTAGATGTGCATTGTGTAACAGTGATATTTTGTTTCATATCAGAGATGTGTCACTGAAAATATCTCAATTTATTATTTAAATATTATAGTATTATACATTGACTACCTTAATATTTTAGGAACTTTTATATTTAATCATTTTGTAAAGTTGTTATTGTCTAATTCTTGACAAATTTGAATTTTCACAGATGTCTTTCTTAAGTATAAAGAAATGCTGAGGATGGTGCAACAGTGGCTGAGTGGCAAGAATTCTCTCCTGGCCAGCTGGAGACCCAGTTTCAATTCCCAGGGTCTGCCCATGCAAAAAACAAATTAGTTAAAAAATGCTGACAAGAAATATTTTTGAGGTTCTACTTGCAAAACACAAAGATGTTGATATAAGCTTAAAACATTTGAATGACTGATTTTTTTTAAAGTGGATGTACTTATTGCTACAGAGGCAAAAGTCAGGACAATGTCATGTTTTTGGCAGATTTGTTAAAACAGATTAGGAAGATAATAATCTATAATGAAATGTAATTGAGCACGCATATACTTTTATTTTGGAAAATTAAATCTCATCTGCAATATTGGTGTTTGGAGAAAATGATTTTTTTTTATTAGAGAAGTTGTGGGTTGGAGAAGATTTTTGATAGAGATTGGGTCAGTAGGAGTTTCCCACTATTTTTCTCACACAATTAGCTCTTTGGTGTATGACATTTTCTTCTTCCAAATTAATGTTTAGCATTATTAATAATGTTTGGCTCAAATCAATGTTGAGCCAAAATCCAATGTTTGTATATTTATATTCTACACAAAAATGTTATGCTTACATAAACTTTTTGTTAAGGTTATGATAATAGATAATAAATAGCTAAATAGGATAGTTATTAAGAAATTAGATAAAGCTGAAACCTTTGTTTTACTATATAACCTGAGCATTTTACACTAAAGTATCTATACTGCTTTATAAAAATAACTGCCATTTTGTGCAACAAGCATCACGCCAATGGCTTTAGGCATGTTAATTGAAATGTTAATTGAAATGTCTGCCCATCCTTATATGATAAATAATATTAACTTTATTTTACAGATGCAAATACATGCTCATAGAATTATCTTACAATAGATAATGCAGTCAGAAATTGGAGGGACATCAATAAGGCAGGTAATCTTACTCAAAATTCTAAAACTTTTTAAAATGACACTTAGTAATATCGTTATTTGCACAGTAACAATAATCTGGTCATGTATTCAAGAATGCTGTGGTTCATCCCAGGAGGTTCCATATTGGTTCTTACTCTCAAATCACATATTACTGATTTGTATAAGTATTATATCTCCATATAATTTTTCACGTATAAGCAGCTCTCACTTTAGAATTGGTGTCTCAAACACTGAGTTAAACCTGTGCATTATGGCAGCAGTTTATATATTTAGTTTATAATTCATTATTTTCCTATAGTTTATATTTAGTTATTTTCTTATAATTTGTATCGCTTTGCTAACTTTTTAAAATACAGCTTCCCTATTTATATCCCTCTTTATTGATCATTCACGTCCAGTACCAGTATTTCTACGTGATCAGTCTCTGGTGATGCACTATTCTTTTTCTCCCAAATTTCTTCTCCTAGAAGTTCTCTGTTGTTATTTGTCATTTTGGAGTTTTATTTCAGCCTAGAAGTACATTCTACCTTTCCTATGGTATCTTTATATTTTCTTGAAAAACTCAACCATTTTTAAAGTATAAAAATAAATATTTGGATTAAATAAATATTAAATACACATTTTTTACCAAGAAAATAAATGTACGAAATGGAAACAATTATTTGACAATGCTACCTACCTGTCAGTGGTCAATGTAAACAGTTTATTAAATAATAGTATTTGTCTCTAAGTGATTAATGGATCCCTATATGTTTACTGCTTGGTTATAACCTATAAAAACATCATCCTGCTGTATTTTGTAGAATTATGATGTCATAGTTTACATAGAACCATTGTCCTTATTCTCCAATTCAAGTCATAAATGTTTGGTAGATAGTTCCCTCCTGGCTGTCTCTGAGTAAATTCACAACCATATGTTTAAACAGGAATGCAACTTAGTGTCTAAATTCTAATGGCATTATTCACTGTTCAAAAAAATGGTTTCACTGTTTTCACTTTGATGTCAAATGCAACTTTTCATTCTAAGGCCTTCTGGATTGCTCAAAAATAATGTGAATTATATTTTAATTAACTGTTAAAAATGTAGAACTCATAGATTCAGTTATAGAGATTAGAAACCTAAGCAATTTTTTCTGTTTTAGTTATTGTAAAAAATCTTTTGTTTCACTTCTGGTCATTGGTATGCCCACTATTGGTACAGCAGAATCATAAGTTGAATGCAAAAGTAGAATTTTATTAGATGGATTGGATTATCTTAAATGTTGGTTTCTGTAATTTTCATAAACTGCCAACTAATTGATTATGAAATAAAATTGCCTAATTATTAATACACTGGAACCACATAAAATGCATTAATATTCACATAATCAGACTGTGAAAGCATTTTAGTTGAGAATTATGGAATCATAACATGGTGCACTCTGGACACATTGATGAAATATGACAGGCATTATGCCAGCAATATTTTATCATTTCCTTCTCAGGTAGGGTGAATGAAGGAATTTTTAAAAATTAGGGGGTGCATGGGTAGCCCAGTGGCAGAATTCTCACCTGCCATGCAGTAAACCCAGGTTCAATTCCTGGCCCTTGCACTTCCCCCAAAAACAAACGAACAGGAAAAACAAACAAAGAAACAAATAACAAATGGTACTGCAATACTGGGATATTCACATGGAAAAAAAAAGAAATTTGACTTCTGCCATATAAAAAAATGACCCAGCATACAAAAAAAGTCAGCAAAGAGAATAGTAATGGCAAAATCCTTAGAAACTCAGACTGCCCATTATGTATTTGTCAGTGGTAGACACCACTTAAATGTGTCTCTTTAAGAGGTTAATATCTTCAGATTAATATCTTAAGAAACACATTCATAGTCAAGATTATAATTGGCTAAGATCCTTAGAATGCCAGTTCTACTTTCTATTTTATGATACTTCTCCAATGTTCCATCAATGAACTGCAGTTTGACTTCTGTGGAATGCAAAAGATCTTTGACCCAGTTTACACTTATGCTTTGTGTGTAAAAAAATAAAAGATTGACAAGAATGCAATATTTCTCCATATTACAATAATTATGACACTATTACAAAACTTCGTTGAAATTAATAATTTGCTTCTTTCAAATGAGAATTATACATATTAAAATGAATTAACTAGCTATTTCATGTGTTATGAATGAAATAGCAATTCAGGTCAAAATCAAGTTTATACTCTTCATTAATTCCATCATACAAATTAGTTTTAAGTTTTCCTATATAATGGACACTTTTATGAATGTTTTTTATGTATTACCTCATATAAGCCTCATAATACCTTATGCAATATGAACAATTATTACTTTTACTTACAGATAGGGTAATTGAGATAAGGATAAGTTCTAGGTGATTGCCCAAGAACACACAACTGGTGGAGCTGTAATACAAATCAAGAATTCTGGTTGTTGAGCAAGGGCACTTAACCTGTATGATAAACTGCCTCTCCTTACTGATGCATTGCAAAGTCCGGTTCTTTTATGTTTCAGTGCAGTTTTATTGAGATATATTCACACACCATATAATCCATCCAAAGTATAAAATCAATGGCTCACAGTATCATCATGTATTTGTACAACAATCACCACAATCAATTTTAGAACATCTTCATTACTCCACGGAAAGAAATAAAAAAAAAAAAACCCAAACCATCCCATGCCCTTATCCCCCCATTATTATTGTTATTAGTAGTAGTAGTCTTTATTTATTTTTTTAATATTTATTTTACTACTCATCTACCAATGCATTGGATAAAGGGAGTGTAGTCACAAGGTTTTTACAATCACGTGGTCACCCAGTACCAACTATATAATTATACAATCATTATTAAAGATCAAGGCTACTGCTATTTCCTTCTAGCTATTCTAATAACTAGTTGCTAAAAAGAAATATCTATATAATAAATCAGTAGACATAATCATTTCTTAAATCCTAATTTCTCAGTTATATCTCCTAACTCTCATTCAATCATTTTCTCAATCTTCAGGGATCTCTGTGCAATGACCATTTTAACTTCTTCATACTGGAAAGGGGTGTTGACCTTATGAAGTAGAGGAACAAAACTGGTTGATGTTCTTGGAGAGACCGTTACCTCATGTTTCAGGGCTCATCTGGCATAGGAACAACATGGAGGCCTTAAGTTTCTGAAAGAATAAACTTAGTAAGAAAAACTTTTATGGAGCCTTATATAGAGCCCAGGGAATGCTTGAGAGTTTTCAGATGCACTATTGGTACATATGTTGGTGCATACTGTGGCAATCTTGCATTATCTGGCTGAAGCTCGCATAAGCATAACCCCCAGAATAAACTCTAGACCCAATTTGAAATCTCTTAGCCATTGAAATTTTAATTTTGTTAATTTCATTTTCTCCTTTTGGTCAAGAAGGTCTTCTCAACTCCATGATGCCAGGGCCAGGCTCATCCCTGAGTCATATCCCACATTGCCAGGGAGAATTGCATCCCTGGTAGTCATGTCCCATGTAGAGGGGAGGGTAGTGAATTTATTGCAGAGTTGGCACAGAGAGAGAGGCCACATCTGAGCAACAAAAGAGGTTCTCTGGAGGTGACACTTAGGTATAATTATTAGTAAGCTTACCTTTGCCATTGCAGAAATAAGTTTCATAAGAGCAAACCTCAAGATCAAAGATTTGGCTAATTAAATTAGGAGTCCCTATGGTTTGAGAGAATATCATAAATTCCCCATATGGAGAAGTTAATTATTTCACATTTCCCCAGTCCTTCAAGGGGACTTTGAGCAAGGAATGTATTGGATTATTACATTAACCTGTACAGAATAACAAGATCTCATTCCTTATTCTAAGTCCCATGTATTATGTGGTTTAGATAAATTGACAAGACAGGTTGAATTAGATGGTATGCTACAGAAAATTTAAATTTTGGGAAAAAGATAAGCAACTCTTTCTTTGATCTCACACAGAGTTGAGATTTTAAAATACAGACAATATCATGTTTGTGTAAATTACAATCTGGATGACTTCTTCCTAACTAGGTTCATTCATTTATATCTCTAATTAAAGTCTGATATCCTTTTCAGTTTCTTTAATAATTGCATGAAATAATGATGACTTTCAGAGCTGCAGAACTCCAACTCTGAGTTTCAGGTGTCCTACAGCTATCTGAAGTTCCAAGGAATGACCAAGTTATACAGAAAGAGCTCAGAATCTCAGAATTTAGAGATAACAGTTAAAACTCAGAAATAGCTGTGGCTGCTGTAAGAGCATACAGTCTAGGAACCTTTACAATGAGGCTTATTGAGCATTCTATATTCCTTAATCATCAACTGCCTTTCAGGTGCTGCATCATTCTACGTTCCCAACAACAGTGGATAAGTGTACCTATTTTTTCACATCCTCTCCAGCGTTTGTAGCTTTCTTTTTTTATATAATGGCCATTCTAGTAAGTGTGAGATGATATCTCATTGTGATTTTAATTTGCATTTCCCAAATAGCTAGTGAAGTTGAGCATCTTTTCATATGCTTTTGAAAAAACATTTGTATTTCCTCTTTGGCAAAGCATCTATACATGTCTCTTGCCCCTTTTTCAACTGCTCTTTTTTTTTTTATTCCTGTTGTTGAATTGTAGGATCTCCTTATATATTCTGGATATTAAATCCTTATCCAATATGTAGTTTCCAAATATTTGTCTCCTATTGCATAGGCTGCCTTTTTACTTTCCTGACAAAGTCCTTTGATATGCAAACATACTCAGTTTTGAGGAGATGCCATTTACCTATATTTACCCATATCTTCTTTCATTGCTTGCACTTTGGGTGTAAGGTCTAGGAAGCCATCTCTCTGCTGGTTTAAATCTGTTATGTACCTCCAGAAAAGTCATGTACTTTTAACCCAGAGCTACTGTGGGTGGGCACTTTTTGTTAGGCTGTTTCAGTGTAGATGTGATCAGCCCATTCAAAGGGGTCTTGATCCTCTTGCTAGAGTTCTTTAAGAGAGAGGTCAGAGCTGAGAGGGTTTAGAGAAATAAAATGCTCTTTGATAAGTTAAGGCAGAAAGAAAACACCCCAGGAGAAGAAAGAAGGACCCATGGAAATGGAGCAAGCCATTTTGAGACTGGAGCCCTGGAGAGAAGGACCAGCAGACATTGCCATGTGCCTTTCCACGTGTTTCGGTTTGCCAAAGCTGCCAGAATGCAATATAGCAGAAATGAGTTGGTTTTTTCAATAAGTTTTGTTAAGTGACAGATTTACAATTCTAAGTCTGTTTAAATGTCCTAATTAAAGCATCAACAAAAGAAACCTTCATTAAAGAAAAGCCAATGATGTCCGGGGTTCTTCCATCACACGGGAATGCAACATGGCAGTGTCTGCTAACCTCCTTCTCCTGGGTTCATTTCAAAATGGCTCTGTCACCTCCCGTGTGTCTTTCTGGGTCCTACTGGTTCTGATGGCTCTGAACTCTCTCCAAAAATGTCTCTTCCTTAAAGGACTCTAGCAAATGGATTAAGACCAATCTTGAATGGGTGGGATCACATCTCTATGGAAACACCCTAATTAAGAGGTTCCACCCAACTACAGGTCTGTCCCCATGAAATTGGATTGAAAAAACATAGCTTTTTGGGGGGTACATAACAGTTTCAAAATTAGCATGCCATGTGACAGAGGAACCACAGATACCAGTAGCCTTCCTCAACAAAATTATCTCCCTCTTAATGCCTTAATATAGACATTTTCATGGCCTTAGAACTGTTAAATGGGTAATATAATAAATCCCCTTGGAAAAAGCCAACCCATTTCCCATATATTGCATTAGGAAACTGACACAAAATCCTACCACAAGATCTTTAAGATATTTCCCTATGTTTCCTTCTAAAAGTTTTATGGTTTTAGCTCTAATGTTTAGTCTTTGATCCTCTGTGGGTCAATTTTTGTATAAGGTGAGACCATCTTTCAATTATGGATATCCAGTTCTCCAAGAACCATTCGTTGAAGAGGCTGCTTTGTCCCAGTTGAGTCGATCTGATTGCTGTATCAAAAATCAATTGCCCAGGGTGCATGGGTGGTTCAGTGGTAGAATGCCTACCTTTCATGTTGGAGACCTGGGTTCGATTCCCAGACCATACGCACCCCCCACAAAAAAGATCGATGATCCACAGATAACAGGCTCTATTTCTGAACCCTCAGTTCTATTCCATCAGTCACTATATTTTTATACCAGTTCCATGCTGTTTTAATCACTCTGGCTTTGTAATATGCTTTAAAGTCAGGTAGTGTGAGACCTCCCACATCATTTTTCTTTCTCAAGATATTTTGTAGCTATTTGGGGCACACTAACCTTCCAAATAAATTTAATTAATGTTTTTTTTCTATTTCTGCAAAGCAAGTTCTTAGGATTTTAATTGGTATTGCATTGACTCAGATCAATTTGGGTAGAACTGATGTCTTAACTATTGAGTCTTTCAAACCATAAACATGGTATGCCCTTCGATTTATTAGTTCTTCCTTGAGTTATTTTAGCAATGATTTTCTGTGTATAAATCTTTTATGTCTTTGGTTAAATTTATTTCCTAAATATTCGATAGTTTTGGTTGCTATTTAAATTGAATTTTTTTCTTGGTTTCCTCCTCAGAGTGCTCATTATTAGTATATAGGGACCGTATTGATTTTTGCATATTCATCTTGTATCCTGCTACTTTGGTGTACTCATTTATTAGCTGATTTTCTGGGATCTTCAACATACAGGATCACGTCGTTTGCAAACAGTGAAAGTTTTACTTTTTCCTTTCCAAACTGAATGCCTTTTATTTCTTCATCTTGCCTAATTGCTCTAGCTAGATGTTTTAGTTTATAAGCTGCCAGAATGCAATATACCAGAACTGGAATGGCTTTTGAAAATGGAATTTAGGGTGGTGCGACGGTGGCTCAGTGGCAAAATTCTCGCCTGCAATGCCAGAGACCCGGGTTTGATTCTTGGTGCCTGCCCATGCAAAAAAAAAAAAAAAGAAAAGAAAAAAAGAAAGAAAGAAAAAGGAAATTTAATAAATTACAAGTTTACAGTTCGAAGCCTCTAAAAATGCCCAAACAAAGGCCTCCAAGGAAAAATATCATAATTCAAGAAAGGCTGATGAATCTAGAACACCTCTTTGAGCTGGGAAGTCACCTGGCTGACATCTGCTGGTCCCTTGCTCTTGGGCTCCATTGCTTTCAGCCTCTGTTCCTGTAGGGGCTCCTCACTTTGCTTCTCTGGGCCTGGTTTTCATATCTTAACTTATCTTGGTTCTCCCCATGTTCTGGAATGTTTAACTTCTCATGGCAATGTCTCCAAACAGCTGTGTCTCTGTTCTCCAAGAATCAGCATTTGTGTCAACTCTGCTCTGTCATCTTTGCTTTGTGAATGCTCAGCTATCTTCAAAATACTTCCTTTGTTAAAAGACCCCAGTAAACTAATCCAGACCCACCTTTAAAGGGTGGAGTCACATCTCCATCTAATTAAAATGTCATACCTGCAATTAGGTATGTCACATCTCTATGGAGATAATCTAACCAAAAGTTTTTCCCTATAATGTTGAATTAGGTTTAAAAGAAATGGCTGCCCCTACAAAACTGAGTTGGGATTAAAACATGGCTTTTGTGGGGGACATAATATTTTCAGACTGGCACACTAGAACTTCCAGAACCGTGTTGAGTAACAATGGTTACAGTGTACATCCTTGTCTTATTTCTTATCTTAGTGGGAAAGATTTCAGTCATTCCCTATTGAGTATATTAGCTGTGGGTTTTTCTTATAATCCCTTTATTATGTTGAGGAATTTTCCTTCTGTTTCTATCTTTGAATTGTTTCCTCAAGAAAGGATACTGAAGCTTGTCAAGTGCCTTTTCTGCATCAATCGATATGATCATGTGATTTTTCCCTTTGATTTATTATATGGTGTATTACATTAATTGATTTCATTTTGTTGAACCACTCTTGCATAACAGGAATAAAACCTACTAGGTCACGGTGTATAGTTCTTTTAATGTTCTGCTGGATTCAGTTTGCAAGCATTTTGTTGATGATTTTTGCATCTATATTTATTAAAGAGATTGGTCTGTAATTTTCTTTTCTTGTAACATCTTCGTCAGACTTTGGCATTAGAGTGATGTTGTCTTCATAGAATGAGTTAGGTAGCTTTCTCTCCTCTTCAAATGTTTTTTGAAGCATTTAAGCAGGATTGGTCATAAATCTTTCTTAAATGCTTGATGAATTTCACATTTAAAGCCATCTAGTCCTGTGCTTTCTTTTTTGGTAGGTTTTTGATGACTGATTTAATCTCTTTACTTGTGACTGGTTTCTTGAGATCTTCCATTTTTTCTTGAGTCCATGTTGGTTATTCATGCTTTTCTAAGAAGTTGTTTATTTTGTTAGCATATGCTTGCTCATAGTACCTCTCATTATCTCATTTGTTTCTGTATGGTTAGTAGTTATGTTCCTCCCCCATTTCTGATTTTATTTATTTGCTTTCTCCTTCTTTTTTTCTTTGTCAGCCTTGCTAAGGGCCCATCAATTTTATTAATTTTTGCAAAGAACCAAATTCTGGTTTTGTTGAATCTGTTTATTGTTTCATATTTTTACATTTCACTTATTTCTCCTCTAATCTTTGTAATAATTTTCCTTTTTGTTTGGGGGTTAGTTTGTACCAAGTGAGCGATTAATTCCTCAAATTTTCTCTTTCTTCTCATTTAATATAGGCATTTAAGGCAATAAATTTCCCTCTCAGCACTGCCTTTGTTTAGTCCAATAACTTTTGATATGTTGTGTTCTCATTTTCATTTTCCTGGAATATTTACTGATTTCTCTTGTGATTTCTTCCTTTACCCAATGGTTATTTAAGAGTGTATGGTTTAGCCACCATATATTTGTAAAGTTTCCATCTTATTGTCTGTTATTGATTTCAAACTTCATGTCATTATGATATTAAAAGTGTTTTTATATAATTTCAGTATTTTTAAATATATTGAGACCTGCTTTGTGCCCCAGCATGCTTGGAGAATGAGCCATTAGTGCTTGAAACAAATGTGTTTCTTGCTGTTGTGGGGTACAATATTCTGTAAATGGCTTTTAAGTCTAGTTCATTTTTCATATTATTCAAGATCTCTGGTTCTTTATTTTTTTATTTTATTTTTGTGTGTGTGTGTTTCTCTACATTTAAAAAAAATTTTTTTATTAATTAAAAAAAATTACAAGAAACACAAACATTCCCAACACATACACTCTGCTTCTTTATTGATCATCTGTCTAGATGTTATATCTATTGACATGAGTGGTATATTGAAGTCCCCAATCATTATTGTAGCATTCTGGCTTAGTGCATAAATATCTATGATTGTTATATTTTCTTGATGAATTTTCCTTTTTGTTAATACATAGTGTCCTTCTTTGTCTCTTTTAACTATTTTATATCTGAAGTCTAATTTGTATGATATTGGTATAGCTACTCCTGTACTTTTCTGGTTGCTGTTTGCATGTAATAGCTTTTCTCAACCTTTAACTTTCAACCTATTTTAGTCCTTGGATCTAAACTGAGTCTCTTATAGATAGAATGTAGATGGATCCTGTATTTTGTCCACTCTGCCAGTCTATGTCTTTTGATTGGTGAGATTACTCCATTAACATTTAATGTTATTACTGAAGATGCAGTAATTTATTCAAACATTTTGTCTTTTGGATTTTATATGTCATATGATTTTGGTCTCTCTTTTTACCCTTTTAGTTACTTTTGTTGATAATCTTCATTTCCACACTCATCTCCAAACTCCTCTGTTATAGTTTGCTAATGCTGCCAGAATGCAATATACCTTATATAATGGGAATTTATTAAGTTACAATTTTAAGATCATGAAAATGTCCAAATTAAAGCATCCACAAGAGAATACCTTCAGTCAAGAAAGACTGATTGCTGTCTGGGGTTTCTCTTTGTCACATGGGAAGGCACATGGTGACATCCATGGGCCCATTGCTCCTGGGTTTCACTGCCTTCAGCTACTGCTTCTGGTGACCTCCTCTCTGAGTTTCTGTCTCCAAGCATCTCTGAAACATCTGTTTCTATGATGGCTCTGAAGTTTTTCTTAAGGCCTCCAGGAAGCTCATTATAACCCACCTTGAATGGATAGCGTCACAACTCCATGGAAATAATTTAAGCAAAGGGTCACACCCACAATTGAGAGTGTCACATCTCCATGGAAGCAATCTAATCAAAAGGCCCCAACTTGAACAATAGGTCTACCCCCACAAGATTTGGTTAAGATTAAGAGAACATGGCTTTTCTGGGGGTACATAACAGTTTAAAACCAGCACACCCTCTCTCTTTTCTTTTCTTATCTGTCCGTAGTACTTCCTTTTTGTATTTCTTGTAGAGTAGGTCTCTTTTTTTTTTTTTTAATTTGCATATGGGCAGGAGGCACCAGGGATCGAACTCCAGACCTCCAGCACGGCAAGTCAGAGCTCTGCCTGCTGAGCCACGGCAGCCGCCCTAGAGTAGGTCTCTTGTGCATATTCTCTCTGTGTCTATCTGTAAATATTTTTAACTCTCTCTCATTTTTGAAGGACAGTTTTTCCAGATATAAAATTCTTGGTTAACATTTTACTTTCTTATATCTTAAATATATCATGCCACTGACTTCTTGCCTCCATTATTTCTGCTGAGAGATCTGCATTTATTCTTATCAAGCTTCCCTTGCATGTGAGGAATCAATTGTTTCTTGCTTTGTTTTGACATTTGACAATCTAATTAGTAAGTGTCTTGGAGGAAGTCTACCTGGTTCTTTTCTTTTGGGGGTATGCTGCACTTCTTGAACCTTTAATTTTATTTATTTTATAAGAGTTGGGAAATTTTCAGTGGTAATTTTCTCCATTATTCTTTCTGTCCATTTTCTCTTCTCATCTCCTTGTGGGATACCCATAACCCATATATTTGTGTGCCTCATTTTGTAATTCAACTCCCTTAGTCCCTGCTCATATTTTTCCATTCCTCTCCTTGTCTGTTCTTTTGTGAGTAGGATTTCAGATGTCCTGTTCTCTACTTCACTAATCATTTTTTTCTGCCTCCTCAAATCTGCTGTTGTATGTCTCCATTGTGTTTTTCATCTTTTCTATTGTGCTTTTCATTCCCATAAGTTCTACCATTTGTTTTTACCAAGCTTTTGAGTTCTTCTGTATGGTTATCTATTCTCTTCTTTATGTCCTTCATCTACATTGCCAACTTGTTGACTTGATTAAGATGATTTGTTTTAATATCTTTAAACAGTTGTTTCAACTCCTGTATCTCATTTGAAGTGTTAGTATGTTCTTTTGACCAGGCCAAAAGAACCACTGCTTCCTAGTACGACCCATGATTTTTGGCCTATGCCTAGGCATCCGATTTTCTTGATTATTTTATTTTGGAGTTTGTTTTCTCTCTTTTAGCTAGCATTTTCTTGTTAGCTGACTTTTTTCTCTATCTGTTATTTGACATTCAGTTTAACCTATTCTAGACCTCTAACATACCTTCTATTCAACTGATATGAATTTTTCAGCTGTTGTTTTTCTGATTCTTGCCATGCTTATATGAAATTCTTTTGAGATTTTATGTGTGCAGTTATTTCACCCCCAGGAAATAGTTCTCTCATCCCTCTTCCTTCTCAGGTAATATTGCTCTGCTGGTTGTTTAATGTGTTTTTGTTTCTGCCTTTATATGTTTCTAAGAATCCTTTCCTTATCCATAGCAACTTTTACCTGGAGTTTTGACTCTGGTTGGAGACCCCACCCAGATAGGATCAACCCCAATCAAATTTTCCAATATAAGACAAGCCCAGGACTCAGGAAGGGGTGATAATCAGTGTCAAGTATCCTTGAGAATGAAACCCAGTAAAGTACCAGTCTTTCCTCTTAATTCTGTGCTTTTCCTATACTGCCCAGAAGACAGCATTTGTAAGTCTGCTGCTTTCCACAGGTGTTAAGCAGTACTGTGTCTTAATATTCAGCAGACTCTGTCCCTGCCAGGTGCATGGTTGAGCCAGAAGTTAAGGCTGAAGGCGAGCTTAAACTGTTTCTGTTTTCCAGCTCCTGGGATATGAATTCTCTAAATAACAGTCACCACCTGTGCTGGACCTTGTCCTCACTCCTTTCATTTGGAATGAGTGGAGCCACTCTTAAGCCACCTGTTTGTTGCAGGCTGGAAACATTACAGATCTCTCAAACAGGCTACCCTTTTCTCCCTTGCCAGGAATATGTTTGAGACCACTTGTTGTAGGTTGAAACTGCTGCATGTTTGAGATAGTTCTGTTCTTGGCTTTTTGTAGTTGGAATTGCTGCTTTTATCCTCACCTGGGGTCTTCATTCTCTGAATGAGAGCTGACAACTGTGCTGAGCCCTGCCCCATCATTTTCTTCATGAATATATGCCCTTTAGGGAACTACCTCCTTCATCTGATTGGTTAATTTGTCTCTTAGGTATTCATTAATACCTCCTTTGCCTGGGACAATGCTGAAAACTGAGAATGCCTGCTGCTTTCTTTAATGGGCTGCTATAAAGTAAAATGGAAGAAGAACAAGAAGAAGTGGGAGGATGATGAGAAGGGGAAAAAGCAGTGAAGGAAAAAAAAAATTCTTTTCAGAACTTGTCACCCGTCCCCAAAATTCTCTAAGACCCAGCATTAATACCAAGTTCTATGTGTCACCTTTCTTGGGGAAGAGCTCTTTTTCTGTATTCTGAGCTCAGCCAACTCCAAAAACCTTTGTTTTTATTCTCTCAGTCCCACCTCCTCAATGCTGGGGAGAAACCCCTGAGTTTCTTTCATTTTTGTCCTGTAGTTTTATTTTTGCTTAGCACTTGTAATCACAAGTTCAAATTTGTTAATTAAATCTGCAGTTGCAGCTTGTTAGAGCTCTCCTTCCCTTGATCCTGGTAGAAAGGGCTTCTGTTTCCTACTGAGAAAAGACTCCAATTCAGCCTTGCCCTGCTAGTGGGGGAGGGGCACCAGCCTCCACAGCATTGAATAATTAAGTTTCTGTTCTGTTCTGTGATCTTGGCTTTTCCACTCATTCCAGAGTGGTGAATGATGTGTGTAAAAGAGGTTCAGATTTTCTGTTTGGTGTGGATGTATTTATTGGCTATCTTTCTCTTGGGAACAATGAAATTTTCTAAAAATGATGGACTGCTAATTTTGGACATTATACATGAGGCCCAATGGATGGAGGTGGCTGAGAGATGTACTGACTGAGAAGTAGATTAATGAATTATGTCGTGAACATATGATCTAGTGTTGTGGTGCTATGGGAAGGAATGAAGTTGTCGGGCATGCAACAAGGTGAATGAACATATGGGACATTTGGGGAGGCAGAATAGGCCAGAAACAACAAAGCAAATATTGTGTGATCTCATTTGGAGGATACTTATAGGAAAAGTGGGGAACAGACTATGAGCTCTTTTGGCAGTGACATTTAGTCTGGAGTGGTAATTGTTATTTCTGGTTTTTGAGGGACTGTTTTATATATGTATAACCTGGTATTTAGAGATAAGATCAAGGCAATCAGGTCAGGACTGGGGTAATTCAGAGTACAGGGGTAGGGAGGACATTGCCTCTGTTTTAGAACTTCACCTACACTTTGAGACCAAAGGAGGAAAGGTTTGTTTTGTCCAGAACCTAAATTTTCTTTGGCACATAGTCTAGCTCAGCCTGTCTGGATAGAACATTTAAAGAATCCAGATACAGGGAACCCAGAGTAACAATGAGAGTCTTTGGTCTTGATTGGCTTGGTTTGATGCCTGGAAACATCCCAGAGCATATTAAGTGGTTAGGCAAAAGGTATTGGCAAATTCCCTGGAAGGGTGAGAGAGGAAATATGGAACTATTGAACTTTACCACTGGGGAACCCCAGATATTGTGTTAAACATGAGGGATACCCAAGTCAGTAGGCCAAGCCCTTGACCTTGAGGCTTGGTATTGTGAGGCTTATGTATGTAGGGGGGAGGCATAGCCTACTTGTGGGTGTGCCTAAGAGTCACCTCCAGAGGACTTCTTTTGTTGCTCGAATGTGGCCTCTCTCTCATTGAGCCCAAATCTGCAAGTGAAACCACTGCCCTCCCCTGTACATGGGACATGACATCCAGAGATGATTCTCCCTGGCAGCATGGGAGATGACTCCCAGGGATGATCCTGGCCCTGGAACCATAGGATCAGCAATTTCATCCTGACTAAAAGGGGGAAAAGATGTGTAACAAATAAGGTGTTGGTGACTGAAAGGTTTTAGGTAGAGTCACGAGGCTACTCTAGAATTCACTCTTGCATAAGCTTCAATTAGACACTGCTATTATCATAACTTGGCAATTCCCCAACAAAAACCATTCCTGTCAATCTTGAAGAATGTCTAGGGCAATATGTAAGATTCTACAAAGGTTCTGTGTACTAGGGTACCTTTCCAGAAAACTACAACCTCCAGATGGGTCCCTAGACCAGATAAGTCCTGAAATGAAGAGAGGCCATCCTCTCCAGGACATCAACTAGTTCTATCCCTCTATCCCATATTATTGACAACCCCTTCCAACATGAAAAATTTAGAATGGGCCTAGTCCAAATACCCCTAAAGTGTGGGAGAAAGATCAAAGATGATGGTGGAATTATACAGAGAAGGTAGGGTTTAACACATAAGAATGATTGCTGATGATTGCTGAATCATTATATTGATGCTTCTTACAGCTCCAGAACCTTAGAGCAGCTAGAAATAAAAAACTAAAATTGTGGAATTGTAACAATTAGGTCTACAACTAATTGTTGCAATGTACTTTGAAATGTATTTCTTTTTTGTATCTATATTACTTTTCCCCCAAAAAAGAAACAAAGAGAAGGAAGAATGTAACAGAGAAGAAAAGATCTAATAAATAAGTATGATTGCTGGTTCAGCATATTGGTATTTCTTTTGATCTCCAGCATCTTGGATCAGCTAGAAAGAAAAAACAAAAAATCGTGGAACTTTAATGCGTACCACACTTTAAAATCTGCTGTATAACCACCTGTTAAAATGTACTTGGAAAGTTATTGCTTTTTCTGTATATATTAAATTTCACAATTAAAAAAACATTAAAAAATATAATAAACTAGAGCTGTCCTAGTTAGAGGTTCTAGACTCGAATGCTGGCTTTTGTTTTTAATGGCTAGTAAGTGCATAAAATGCTAGAAGTAAGTAATAGAAATAACAGAAAGATACTTGACTATTTTTAGTGATAAATGCAATATTATGTAATTAATAAGTATTTAATAACAAATGCTATATTATCCTGATGAGTTTTTATTACATGAATTTTAATTATTATATTAAACTTATAACCTGTTTCATATTTAATTGAATAATGTAAGCTGTGGATTAATTTAGCAAGTTTATTTTCAGAGGCAAATTAAATTATTGGACTTTAATTTGATTAACAACTATTATGATATTCAAAAAACTTGAAAAATGGCTCAAATGGATTTTACTATTAAATTGAGAGTTATTTCAGTGTCATAAAAGTTGCACAATAATGTAAACGAACTCTGAAAATGTGCATTAAGTTACTTTATTTAACTTCTTATAGAGTAATTTTCAGTAATTTAATATTTTTCTTCTGTAAAATAACTTACTGGAATTTTTTAAAAGTTAATTGAATATAGAATGCTTATTCCAAATTGTTATTACTTTATATATGTGTATGTGCATGAATATCAGTGCATTATGTATAAAGTAATAATTCAGGTTTCCTCTAAGCTTTATTGCTAGAAGAGAAATTTCAAGGGTAGGTTTACATGCATACGGTATGGCCTCTGTGAGAGTAGGTATTAATTCTGTCTAAAAAAGTTATGAAGATTTAAGTTACATATCAAGATATAATCCTAAAAATAAAAATAAATTAACTCAGGCCCATTAAGTTAATTTAGGCAAAATGTTCCTAAATATACATGTTATATAAACCTGATAGCACAGTTGATTAAATTATTATCTAAACTAAAAGGAAACATGGGTATCTCAAATTGTGTACATATACTAGACAGTGAGAAAATGTGTGTGTGTGTGTGTGTGTGTGTGCTTGTTACATGGTTTGAAATAATGCAGAAGTGTATATCTTTTTTTCCCTACTACATGCATAATGTCTCACTCTTCACTTTTCAGTAAGTAGCTTTATGCTTTGGGATATTTTGCAGACCTTAAGGCAAAAAAACCTGGGGTTGGATTGTTGCTTTGTATTACTTAATGTGAACTATGGAATATAGTGCTTTGCAATTTGAAGTATTGCAGCAAGGATTCAGGATTATATTTATATATATATATCATATTTATACTGTGGCTTCCATACAGTCAGAATTCAATTAATCCATGAGATTATTTTTAATCTTATCATGATTAATATAGATTTTTTACAATTGCATTTGTAGTATTAAAAATATTTCTCAATTTCTTTGTTGCCTTTGATGCCACTAATTCCCTTCTCATTTTAAAAACTCTCCTGGTTTTTTGTATGATTAAACTAGTATTTTGGTGATTTTCTTTTATCACTGAGTTTTTTTTTTTTTTTTCTGAATTGATGCCTCATTTTGCTCTTTTCCACACTTCAGCCAGCCAGCCTTTCCTGGGAAATTCATTGAAAAGCTGCCTTGGATTTCCCACCTTGCAGCCTACACTATGGAATTTGGACTTTGCATCCCACAGTCACTTGGGATAACTTTTATAAAAATCTCATAATATTTACAGATATGTCCAGTTGGTTCTGTTTCCCTAAAGAACCCTGCGTAACGCACACAGGAAAGGTCCCCCTTCAATGTTTCGTCCTTTGCCCTTGAATCTCTCTCCCTCTAAATCTCTCTTCTTTTATTATTTAGCAAGAACTAAATCCTTCATCTGAAATTTAAGATCATTCAGTCTTTCTTCATTTCTTACTTAATATTTCCACTTTCATATATTATACTATATATTAACAAGATGCTGCTCTCTAAATGAAACTATTGCTCTCATATCTCCTTGCATTAGTAAATGTAAATGTTACGCTCATCCTAGATTTCACTGACTCCATTTCTCTTTTTCATGTTTCATTATCTTGAAAGACTAAATCAAGTGTCTGTTTTTCACTGATGGGGAATAAACAATTTCTTCCTTTAAGAATCCCTATAAGAATTCCCTATACATTTATCAATTTAATACTATTATGAAAATGATTTTTTACTCTTTCAAGAATATTTGGGGAAATGTATCACATCTTCTTTTATATTTGGAACCTCTATTTACAAAGAACATTTCCATGCATGATTATATTTTTCACAGTACTTAATATTGTGCCATGCACCTATTAAATGCTTAAATAGCATTGAGTGAACATTTCAATTTCAATATATTCTTGAACAATCAATAGATTTAAAATAAGATCAAGGAAAATAATAGACTTTTGTAATAACACACTGAAGGGAGTGATTTAGAAAGGATGGACAAAACCTCTGAGTAAAAATGTGTTTAAAAAATTTAAAATATAAAAGGTCAAAGAAATAGAGTTAATAATGAGGTGTAGAAAAGCAAAATTGGGTCATGCATTAAAAAACAAATTTAATAAATGTGTTTATTGATATATGAATTAAATTAATAACTACACATTTCAGTTATGCACTGTGGAACATACTGTTCAATTATAAATAAAATGCATGTATTTTGTGGCATTTGCATTCACAGACATCAATTGTCTTCTCCTGCCCATCTTATCTTATGTCTGGCATTTCTTTCTCAATTAGATATAACATAAGCTTTTCTTCACATTTCTTTTTAGTTTCAGTGAATAATGATTACCCATCCTTTTGAAGGACCTACAACTAGAGTTTCTTTGAAGGCAAGTTTCTTGAAAGCTAGTTTATAAAAACACATGTATTTCTATAAATTGGAGCACTGTATATTAATCTATTCTCTCCTACTGGCATCCTATAAGTGAAACCACAATTATATTAATTTATGAGACTGAACAAAAAGACTGTGCTGTAGATTATATTATGTTCCACAGAAAAATGATATTTAAATTAATCCCAATCCCCCACACTTGTGATTGGACCTTATTTGTAAATAGAGTCTTTACATTTGGAGTCAAGTAAAGAAAGCTCAGAGAGGATTAGCCTGGGCCCCCAATGCAACATGGCTGATATCTTTCTAAGAGAGAAATCTGGACAAAGAAAGAGACACAGGGAGAAGAAGTTCTTGTGAAAAGGTGGGGGAAGGGATTAGATTTAGGCTGCTGAAATCCAGAGAATGCCTGGGGATATCAAAATCTAGAAGTGACAAGGAAAGATTCTTCCTGAGATCAACTAAAAGGAGTATGACCCCACCTCCAATTTGATTTTGGACTTCAAGTCTCCAGAATTGTGATATCTAAATTTCTATTTTTTTTTTTTTTTGAAATACCCAGTTGCTGGTAATTTTTTCCAGCAGTCCTAGAAAACTAATGCAGACTGGTAAACTCAGGTTCATTTGCTGCCCATGTAAACAGAAAACTTCATGTGCTATGGGGAACGGATATTAGAAAAGACTGGACTATTTTATAGACACCTCTCAAACATAAGAAATCAAATCTGTGACCCTGCCAACTAGATATGCATGTTTTGTAACTTTAAGCCAAATCATTCGTTCTATTGCTTTTCTTTCTGAATATGAATGAGGCGTTTTAGCAGTGGCCTGTTGACTGTATACAAATGGACTGATTTTCCAATTAATCTTTAACATCATCTCCAACTGAAAATGGAGAAGATTAGCAGAAAAGCATTTTTTTTATGCCAGCCAACATAGTAAATGAAATCTTGAACTTTGAACTTTGAGAAGTTCTGGAATAACAAGAGAATGTGAGGGATATTCTAACAGCTGGTTTCCTTCCCCACAGGTTAGCATATTAACCTGGAGAGAGCCCTTGAGGAGAGCTTTTTTGCTTAATCCTAAATGTAACTATTTTCCACTTTCAACTTCCGGGTTATTTTCCAAGAAGTTTTCTACCTCCAGGCACCAAAAATTGAATCCACTTACTCTACATTTTGGATACAGGAAGTTCTTTGGGCTTGATTTACAAGTATAATTTAGCCAAAATTTATGGAAATGAATTATGTTATTTGTACATTTGCGTCAATGGTGTTTACTCACATTTTTACCATATTCTCTGTAGATAATCTTTTATGAATATCTGTAACTTTTAAATGAATCTTCCATGCCCTTAGCATTGTGGACATCTTAAATATAATTTTAAGGCAAAACTTATGAAAGGTTTTGTCTATTATGCATAAAGGGCAAATTTTATTTGCCACCTGTCTTCTTTAATATATTCTTCAGATTTGTACTCTATTTTAAAGGTAAAGTGGGTAGAGCACTGTAATTTTTCCAGTGAATAAGTGTTTAGAGAAAAATAATTATATGTGGAACAATGAAATCTGTGCTGATCATTCCAAATGTTTTTGACTTGAAAGGCTTTTCCCTCATCGCTTCTTAGTGTTAATGGTATGTCTTGACTTCTGCAGTGTATGTTAAATTATGCATAAAATAACCAATTTCTAGCCATTGAACAAGGGAAATGTTGTCAGTGTTTCTGAATTATTGCTGTGTTCCACAATTGTGAAATTATACTGCTGAAATGCAGGCAAATAAGAACCATACAAGGACTTTTTCTCCTTGGCAGGAATGAAAAGGAAGCAAATTAGGACATAATAATGAAAAGTAATTTTGAAAGGTTTGGGTGTAAAAGACGTTTTCAACCAGTGCACCAGATGTGCCTTTTCCTTCCATATGCATAAGACAATTTCAATATATTAAATACAGTTGTGGAAAGTTCACCATGGCAGAGTATTAGCTGCACTATTAAATATATCTGAAAACAAATATTTTAAAATAAATATGTAGAAATTAAAACAAGATTCCCCAACCATTAAAATATGTTCAATCAAATGTATTTTTTAAATACATGGAGAATTCTGAATATAGAAAAGTACTTTCTATCTATCTTTCTATCATCTCTCTATTAAAATCTTTTATGATCTTATAACAATAAGGGAAGGAATCAACAAGGATTCTCATAATAAAAAATATCCTAAAAAGAAGAGGTGCACAGTTTTTTAAAAAAGCAATTAATTCCTGCTAAATTTTTAAATAGACATGTCTCAGACCTAGTTACATACTATGCCTCACTATTAAAACCAGATTTTGAAGTATCCTTGTTCTATTCAACAAATGAGAATACCAGAGAAGGTGGCTTTCAGAACTGACACTCCCTAAACTTTTTTCCTAAAATGAAAATAAAGAGCAAAGTGATATAGGTAATAATTCCAGATGAATAATAGCCCTTACAAGTGCATACAACATGTTTATTCTACAACACTTTGAAATAACCCACTTATAAGCATTATAAGATAATGGATTCTCAAATGGATGGAGCTGGAAAGAAAACTTACTCTAAAGCCAATATTTTTTTTTCCCAATTCTGGGATATTCTTGTTTAATAACTCTTGACTTCTTATAGTATTGGGAAAGACAAATAAATAGTATTTTTAGTGGTATTATAATATAAATTTACTAGATACCCTGAATAATGCCTTCAAATGAAACAACTAGAAAGATACTAGGTCACATCACATGTGAGCATAATTAGGCATGTGTGTGTTTCTGTATGCACACCTATACATGCACACATACTCACATATAGACAGTATCATCTGTATAACAGTTTCCTATGTATGTATGCACATATATGCACAGGAGTGTGAATATTTATACATATATACGCATGTAGTTTTCCCGTATTACTGAACTGACGCACAATATGGAAAGTCACAGTGTCCAAAATATGAAGTGAAAACAGGATCCCTGGAATTAAGTAAGCATAAAAGCTAACGTTTCAGCATGGGGTTTCCTGTCAAAACATGAGGAACTTCAGTTTTTTATATAATGGCAGCAGTGAGTTACATGGCAGGAGATACACCCCAAGTTTAAAGAGAAAATTCTAAGTTGGAATCTCTGCATAAATGGGACATTTAAAAAAATTGTACTCTCTTGCAAAGTTGAATGAGAAATAAATTCCACTGCACAGAGATGGACAGCGAAGTAACTAAGGGAAGGTCTCAGTGCCGGGTGGAGGAGAAAATATCTCTTACCGTTTTGGTACCACAAGGCAGCCGTCAAGCAATTCCAGAACACTACTCCTTGGAAAACATCAAAAGGGGAATTGGGTGTATAATGGTAATTCTTTTACTAGACAGGCAAACATGAAAGCAAATCGTCTTGGGAAGAACCTCATATGGGTCTCAGCGTCAAATATTTTTCACAGATAAAATTTGGAAGAAAATACATCTATCAGTCTAAAAAAAAATAAAACACAAAACATAAGGAAAGCAAGAACCACGGGTGACATATATGTGAGAACCAGTAGAAACAAGAAAGTCAAAATACACCCACAAAAAATTCAAACATGAATTTTCAGACACAGATTCCAGGAGATAAGACCCTTGGGAAGACCCGTTAATTCAATGGGCATGAACCAGGTGCTATGTTTTTCTCACCATACAGTTAATTAATTCCTTGGCTACAGGTGATTTTGTATTTGATACTTTGCTGGTAAATAAAGTATTCGGTGTACACATAAGTGGTGGTGCTGCTAGAAGTACTGTGGGCAGGAAGACACATACATATTCAAAAATACAGTCACAAAACCCCCAAGTTTTTGCTAACAAAATCCAAAAATACCTCCAAACATTCTACCTCTTTCTTAATACTTGGTGTAATGTGAACAAATTTCTCTCAGTTTACCGAGATTATTTTCCAATTTACAATAACCTACTAGACCTTTTTCACTGATGTTGCTATTCTCTGAACCTTTTTGGGGTTTCCTGACTACTCTCTAACACTCACATATATTACTAAAGTGTCTAGGATCCTTGCAATTTCTTTTCACCAGATATAGTTAATGTGACATCACCAGTGTGATAAACCAATGTGATATAATAGATGGCTTGGGGCATTACAGCAATCAAGTTCTCTCCAGACCATATGATGAATGAAATGACTGAGTGAGGAACAGTTGACATAATCCTGAAGTAAGACACTAAAGGTATACTGTTGGTGCTGATTGGTGATGAACTGATTTTGATTACTGATTGGGATTGAAAATAAATAATTTGCTAGTTAATACGTGCATATCAGGCACCAGGGATAACCTTCATTTTTCCTAGTAAATATATAATAAAAAAAAATTCTTGATAGCACAGCCATTTTCTTAGACTCATCTAGGTTTTACATCAGAAAAATTCATGCTTTTATCTGGGTTGTGATCAAGGAATCACCATTCTTGCATTTTCTAAATCCTTGACGGTTTTGTAAGTATTTGCATTTCCCCTTGCAATATTTCTTACAGCTCTAGTTTATTATTTTATCTAGAAGGCTGGTGGCCAATTGTAGGGGTTTCTACTAAATTCTTACTACCATAACAAATTCTGAGATCCAGTCCTAGGATTCTTCAAGTTACTAAATATATGTATTCCCATTATACAAGCTGAGAGTGGAGGGGGTGGGAAATGAAAGAGGGTATTTCACTTTTCCTAGTGTGCAGTTCCCTTGATAACTAGTCTCACTGTATGAATTACAAGATAGACTTGGACCAAGACACTATCTATTCCCTTCCTTTGAGAAGATTATTCTGCCTGGTAGAAATAGAAGCATTTTGGGTCAGTTTCTAATTAATTTCCTGAATATCTTAGTATTTCATTTCAGAGTCAATACTAAGATTTAGGTCTTGGTATTTTGCCTTTCCAAGTGTATAGCCACCTTGAAAAATGAAGATTCTCAGTACAAATACATGGTTACATTGCTGGATCATTGTAAAATGGATTGAGTTCTGCCTCAATGGAAGGGCTCTCTCTGTAAACCAGTTTAAGGTATAAGAATTGATTGAATTGATTAAGAGACCATGGCACGTATCACATTAACTCTAGCCACTTGTCCAATCAAAAGGTGTATGTATTATAGTAGATTGCCATCTACTTCATCCATAGGAAACCATCAACATAGAACTCAGAGGATCAGAATACTGGGAGTATTATTTCTCTTCCTGATGATTATTATAACTGCTTGCCTTGGATGGTTACATGCCTCCCCCCCGCATGTTCTTCCAGGTTCCCATTATTCCTATCAAATTCAGGGAACCCTAAACTATGGAAGCATTTCCCATATTCAATTCAGCTAACAGAAGACACTCAACTTTTGAAGCATAATTATATTCTACTCAACAATACATGGCTTAATATCATGGTAAAGGGACTGTACTCCAGATCTTTTCTTAGGTTGTTTACGACTTAAAGGACCCATTCACAAATAATAGTACTATTTTAACATTCACATTTCCCCAAGCCTGAGGACCCCCTTCATTATAGTATGACAGCAAGATTCTAATATTTAATTCTCATTAATAGTAGGTCTTTGTTGAGGCCACACTTCAATTAACCACCCTTCAAGCTAGTAGTACCACTTTGGTTGCTTGGGCCAAAACATTAAATCATGAGTACTTGACAAATACAATTCTAAATAAATTATAATTAATCCAGTTTTGTATTTTGTACTTTTTCTATTTCCACGGGGCCAACCAAAACAAAATTGTCAATATCTTACCAATCGTAAAGTGACTCTATTACTTCCTGAAGCAGACATTGCACTTTTTGACTTTGATTATACTGTGATCTAAATCTCTTTATGAGCCTAAGTACAGTGAGTGGCATTGAAAATCAGCATCCTATAGTGAGAAAACTACCATTGATGAATTTGCTGATAAGTTTTTATGTGAATAAGGTTAACCTTACATAAAAAACTGGCTTCTTCTTACAAGGCTC
The DNA here is from genome assembly GCA_004026745.1 of Myrmecophaga tridactyla. Lineage (NCBI taxonomy): Eukaryota > Metazoa > Chordata > Mammalia > Pilosa > Myrmecophagidae > Myrmecophaga > Myrmecophaga tridactyla. The sequence goes on along the minus strand of PVIY010006517.1, from coordinate 33,700 downwards.
AGGGATATTTGGGGGTTTTACATTCTCAGCCATTTGATACCTACCCAGAGGTATCCATCCCAAGTCTCATGGTACTAATCTTTCTCAACCAGGGTTCTTAGCTTAGCATAAGAAATCCGACTGGGCTGTGCATTTAATGGTTATTGAAACACAGGAAACATTACAGTGAAGTCTTAGTAGGTACCTGAAACTCAGCTATCTATGCCCTGTATCTAAATGAGTCAAGAGGTTCTAAGTCTTCCATAAAGACTTTCTGACTCTCTGGCAAGGCTTTGAGTATGCTTTCTTGGTCACTAAGAGTCAGACATTCTACTTTCTACAATGTTTTTAATTATTTTTGTTGCTATAGTGACTGTGTAGGTTTGAAAGTGTTGTATACCCAGAAAAGCCATGGCCTTTAATCCTGATTCAATATTGTAGAGTGGAAACCTTTGGTTAGATTATTCCATACAGATGTGGCACAGCTGATTGTAGATGTGGCCTTTTGATTAGATGGAGATGTGATTCTGCCCATTCAAGGCAGGTCTTGATTAGTTTATCATTAATCTTTTAAAAGAGGAAACATTTTGGAGGAAGCGTAGATGATGCTTGAAGAACAATAGTTGCTTCAGAGCTGAGAGACACAGACATTTGGAGATGCTTGGAGAGCCAACAGAGAGATCAGACATCTAGACATGAACTTTGGAGATGCAGAATCCAGCAGATGTTGCCATGTGTCTTCATATGTGAGGCTAAGCTCTGGTGGAACTAAGTGAAGACCCACAGAAATTGCTGTAGGGAGAGAGGAAACTGCTGGCATCAGAAGCTGGAAGCAAGAAAACTAGGAATAAGGACCAACAGATGCCAGCCATGTGCCTTCCCATGTTCTAGACATTGGCCCTTCTTGAATCAAGGTATCCCTTCTATGATGCCTTAATTTGAACATTTTTATGGCCTGAGGATTGTTAACTTGTAACTTGATAAACCCCTTTTTAAAACCAGTCCATTTCTGATATATTGCATTCTGGCAGCATCTAACAAACAAAATAATGGCTTAATGTTCTAGTCCCCAGGATAGGCAAATTCTAATACATAGACCAAATTCAGTCTTCTGTCTATTTTGGTAAATAACAGTTTATTAGACTACACTCACACTCATTTAGTTACATTTTGTATGATTTTGTTCACAAAGGCTGTGTTAATTACAACAGCAACTTAATGGCTAGCAAAGCCTAAAATAGGAAATCTTCAGCTCTTTAAGAAAAATAGCAATAAAAAGTTTGCCAACATCATCTGTAGCCACTTGAACTTTGGCCTCCACTGACAGTCTGTCTTTTCTCTATCTTGAAATGTTCTTGAAATGTCTGAGCTATTATTATGCTACTGCATGCCATTGTTTACCAGTGGTGCATTATTCTCCTGTAAGAAGGGTATCAGAATATTTATAAAATATTTGAATAATTTCTTCCCATGATTCTACTTTGAGGATTTATTTCTTGGGTCACTCCTGGTGTCAATTATTAGAACCAACAGGATTCTAGAAACTAATAATGGAAAATTGAAAAGAATTTAACATTTAATGATTTCATGATGGGTCAATAAGGATCCACGTGGGCAGATGTAATGTTAAGTGTGGTGAAGCATGCACCCACGACTAACTGTGGGAAGCCATCAGGGACAATCTCTACTCCTGGAGGAATAAGGTTGGAAACTATGCTATAAAAATTCAGAAGGAGCTCAGAATGTAGGAAGGAGGGCTGCCAGGCAGGCAATGAAAATGTTAAAAGCAGCAACAGACAGAATCAGTAAGGCACATACACAAAGAATGAGGAATAAATTCCTTTTCCTTCCTCCCCTTGAATCTGTGTAGAGATCAGCCTTCAGACTCAAAGAGCTGGGAAGAGAAGAACAAAAAAGTTTGGTCTATAGAAGGGAAGGAAGTATGAGAGGGGGTTTTATAGCAATAAACAGTACAATGTCCAAGAATTAGAAATACATTATTTCAATTCCCCCCTCAATTACCTCAAAATTCTGTTTAATTATAACACATTTATATGTTAGAAATTCTAGTCTCCTTTCCATCATTAACCTAAACTATGAGATTTGCCAGGAAGCTTGACAGTGTGGTTGGTACTATACTAAGTTGCATAATATCTGCAACCTTGACGACATTACTAATACAATGTGATTTTACTAATACAATGTGATTTTATGAGCTAACCCAGTTTCATTTCATTTAAGCCAATATTTTTAGATATGTTGCTACCAGCAGCTAAAACATTCAGATACAAACTAGCCCATTATCTAATTTATGATAAGTTATTAGTGTATCATACTTATCTCACAAAATTCTTGGAAAGATCACATTGGTCATTCATCATATTGAGTGAAACATTTTGAAAACTATTCATTGCCATGTAAGCAGAAAGGACTTTGAATCAATGATTTCTATTATATTTTCATTTTAGGCCATTCAAAGGTAAACCTGTAATCACCAGTTTTAAATTTTCTCAAGCCTTTTTGAGCAGAGTTCAGATCCAGTTATGCAATAAGTTATATTGTGCTCCTATTATGTAACATGTATGTTAATAGGCACTGGTGATTCAGTATAAACTAATCAAATTCCTTGTACTGAGTGGAGAGTAAAATTATTGGTGATTGAAGGCAAAAATATATAATTAATTTAATTAATAAGTATAATTGTGTCTGTATTAAAATGCAACTGGGATTTAGAATGTATGAGATTAATTGATAAGTACTTTATTTCTATATTAAATTTCTAAGTTAAATGTCATGATGCATGAGGCATATAATATTCAAGGGAAAATAGGTTCACATCAGCAAATTTGGATAAAGCTCTTGAGAGAATCGTGTTACCCTCTTTTATTCTTTCCTGATATAAGGCTGATGATTCTTGATACGATAAACTCACTTTAAGCATAAAAGATGCTAAATTACTATTAGGCAAAGCCATTGATCATTTTAATTTAGGAATTTTTTTCTTACCTCAAAGTGATTCTTAAATATTATTGAACATCAGTTTAACACAAATTCAGTAGCATTGTTTTCCTTCTCAGGTTATAGTAAAGTCCAAACAGAAAGCACAAATACAAAAATCATAAATGACATCTTTCTTCAACTCTCATGATGAGTACATTTCTTTGCCAGTTAGCTGAAGCTTAAAAGTTGACTCAGTAAGTACATTACAATTATTTTGATAGTTACAAAGATACCACCAAAGCTTAGAAAATAAAATAATATCTTTCCCTTTAAAAAGAAAGTAAATTATATCAAATTAAAATACAACACACATACGTTAAATACAATAGAAATATGTACAAGAAAGATCAGTCATTAGTGCATGCTTTTGTGATGTTCAAACTCCAAGTTCCAATATATACACACACACACACACATATATTATACAATATTTAGAGAGAGATTATTTATAAAGTTTTAAAGTATGTATATATATAATATTTCAAATTTTATGCTAAGTGTGCTGTAACAATCTAAAATAAAATATCTTTCTATGGGGAGTCCATCTGCTAGAATCTGATATTAATCAAGAGGATCATCAGTTGATGGGGAAAGTTCTTTTTTACTTTGAGAATTCATCTGAAGTCAAGTGGGCAATACGAAAAAGGAGTAATGTATTATGACTGCCTGCCTTCTTATTTATAGATGAATAAATGTTTCCTCCTCCCCAAACTCACTGTACCCCTTCACATCCTAAAAATTAATGCAAAGTTCTCCTAACTCGTTTTTCTGTTTTGTCTGACATTCCTTTAAACTATCCTTTATTTCCAGAATAATAGTTCAAAATTCCAATTTGAATACAATTCCTCCTCCAATAACCTTTCAGTAATTCTCAAAAACTATCAATAAAAGTGTGAATCAGAACTTCTGGTACTTCCTAAAAATATCTCAGATTCTTTTCTCCATGCGCATGTGCATGCTGTTTTCTTTGCATAAAGGAAAACATAACCTCTCAAGGACACTGTAAGTTGCCATGGAGAAGAACCTTATATCATTTTAATTACCCTAACTTCAGCACAGTACAGGGCATTATATTGGTGCCCCATAAGTCCTGGGCAAATACATACATATGCACATTCTGAATGCTCTAATCCAAAACAAATTAAAGATGCATACTTTAAAAGCCAGAAACAAAATGCTAAACCCAATACTATTCTACATGTATGATCTATCCAATATATGGAAAAACATAGCCAGAGATAGTAGATTATAGGTTACGAGAGACCTAAGGGAAGAGAATGGGGACGTATTGTTTAACGGTTATTTTCTGTTTGGGGTCATGAAAAAAGTTTCACTAATGGATGATGGTGATGGTAACACAATATTGTGGATGTGGTTAGGTCCTAATAGGAAATTTTGTTTGATCTATATGTTGGTAAAATAAAAAGTTTAAAAGTAAAAGTAATATGGGTGACCTATTATGAAGATCTAGAAATTGCAAAATGTTTCATTAGCACAATGGTAGTCAGAGGTTAGTGGAATGGATTAAGAGCCCAGAAACAAGCATACATGCATGTAAAGGCCTCTGATTTATGACAAAAGGACTCTGCATTGTAGTAAATGAAGTATGAGCTGTTGACTAAATAAGGCTGTTCAATTGTATACACCTATGGGTAAAACATGCATCTTGACTTCTAACTCACATCATACACAGAATTGAATTCCAGGATTGCCGATTCAAATGATAAAAGTAAATAATACAGCTATTAGAAGAAAACATAGAAGAGCTTTGTCATTACCTTGGAGTAGGCAAATACTTGTTTAACATGCCAAAAACAACTGACCGTAAAATAAAATATTAATTAACTGTACTCTATTAAGTACTTCTGTTCCTCTCGAAATTCCCTAAAAGAGAGAAAAGGTACTCCCCAGAGTTGTAGAAGATATTTGAAACATCTTTTACTCATTTAATTAATCTTATTATCTCTCAGGAAAACTTCAGCTGGCCAGCCAATAGAAACATGAGCAAAAACAAGAATAAATGCTTCCTAATTAATATGCAAATGGCCACTAGACAAATGAAAAAGCACTCTAGTCACTAGAAATTGCGTATTAACCACAATGAGATAGCCACCAATATGGCTAAGAGAAAAATAGTGTATGTATTTATATATATATATATATATACTAAAACAGTATATATAGACAGTACCAAGTGTCAGTGAGGTTCTTAAGCCATCAACATCATCATAAACTGCTCCTGGGAGGATCACTTGGCAAAACCATTTGGGAAATTGTTTGATGTTATCCCCTAGAGTTCACTGTATATACAGTAAGACGAATAATATTTCCCCAAATATGTCCACATGCAATCCCTGGAACATGTGAATGCTACCTTACATGGTGAAAGGGCCTTGCAGATGTGATTAAGGATCTCGAGATGGGGAGATTATCGTGGATTAGGTTGGCAGACACATTGTAATTACAAGGGTCTTTAAAAAAAAAAGCCAGAAGGAAGCCAAGGAAGTCTCTTGGATGTGTCAAAATAGCAAGAAACCACTTGTCACAGAGAAGATCTGTACTCAAAATATTAAACTATCATGAGAGTCCTAAGATCTGAAGGAGAACATCTTCTTGAACACTCCGAAATATTAAGGAGATTTGAAAGGGCTCTGCGGAGCCTCTCAAGATTGTCAGTTTATCAGGACAGTGCTCTTGGTATTCTAATAATGAGGCATGAAAAGTTTCTCTTGTAGCACATGTTTGTTTCCTGACTTGCTACTGATTTTAAAGTCTTTGGTAATAGGATAGTGTCACAGGCCAACCTTGCCCTTATGGTTAATAACTACGGCTATTTTTGAAGGGGTAGAAGAGTGAAGGTGTTGTATACTCAGAGACAGTAGGAACATCCTGTATTATACATCCCAGCCAGGGGCTACATGGTCATTTGCCCAAGGGTGTTTTTATTTCTGAAAAAAAATATGACAATGGTGGTTTTCATGCATTGCAATTAAGATTTGTAGCATATGATTGATATATTTTACCTCCAAGAATAAGTGTTGCAAGTGGCAACAAGAGATGTAAATGAAACAAAATAATTCTGCAACAATCTTGTCCTTTGCTTCATGCAGGGGGAAAATAAATTGCATCATCATTGAAAGCAATAAATTACTAAATAAAGAAAGTAAGGTGACCATTATGTATCAGTACCCTCATCTCAGAAAAAAGAGGCTATTTTGGCCTTTGGAAACAGTGACTACATTATGGCCACATAGCCAAGTGCATTATTAAGTGAAGAGGACAATGTCTTCCACAAATAATACTGGAAAAACTAGATATCCATATGCTAAAGAAATAAGTTCTGCCCTGACCTCAAACTATATATGAATATTAACTCAAAATCAATATAGTGGATGACTTTTATAACCTCAATTTTGTTATTTTCCTTTTTTCTTTTCACCCTTCTTTTCTAGCCCCTACAAATTATAACTCTCCATCTCCTCAACAGAGGCATCACATATTAATAATCTAATATATACTAATATGTATCCTACCAAATTTTCCTCCCTAAATATATGCTCCTATAATTATATAGAAAATATGCAAATATACAAGACATACACATGCATGTTTGTGTACATGTCTGTTTGTGTGACAGTATATTCACAGCATGGAATAGTAACCTTGGTTATTGCTCTACCCTTTGCTTTAGAGGAATATTTCAAAAGGAAGAAATATACCTTACTCTTTTTCCTGTTAAAATATTCCTCCAAGACATAATGTAGAACTGTAATTAATTATGTTTAATGGTTAGTGTTCTAGTTTGTTAGCTGCCAGAATGTGATGCACCAGAACTGCAACAGTTTTTAAAAAGGGGGAATTTATCAAGTTGCAAGTTTATAGTTCTAAGGCTGAGAAAATGTCCCAATTAAAATAAGTCCATAAAAATGTCCAAGTTAAGGCACCAACTAGAGGTGACCTTCACTGAAGAAAGGCCCATGAAGTTCAGGGTTTCTCTCTTAACTGGAAAGGCACAAGGCAAACAACGCATCCTATACTAGAATGGTTTGTTCTGCTGACTGTCCCTCCAGGCTTATTGTTTCATGATGCTCCCCTGGGGGTGAGTTCCTTCTTCATCTCCAAAGGTCTGGTGGTGTGGGTTCTCTGCTTAGTGACTCTTTCAGAAATGCTTGCTTCTTTCAGAGGATTCCAGCAAACCATTCAAGAACCAGGTGGGATGGGTGGAACCACATCTCCCTCTGCTTAAAAGTCAATACCCGCAATTGGGTGAGTCACATCTCCATGGAGACAATCCAGTCAAGTCTTCAACATATAGTACTGAGTAGGGTTTAAACGAAATGGTTGCTCCCACAAGACTGGGTCAGGAATAAAACATGACTTTTCTAGGGTACATAAATCCTTTCAAACTGGCACAGTTAGTACCCCATTCTGTGAATACCCTACAATTTATTAAGCTATGCCTACATAGCTATGCCTACATATTGCCGTTGACATAGCTTCTATTGCTTTGTTACCATCGACAATGTTCCACTTTTTATTAATTTTTCTACAACATGCTGTTTAAGCATTGACTATTCATTCCTAAAATGCCCATTAAAAGACACTTTGGGAAATCTATACTACTCTATAGTATTATGCAGACTTATTCCTGGAAATGTTTGTGAAGATCACATTGAACAGTGTTCTGATAATCAATGAAGCAGGAATATCTATTTCTCAAGAAGTAATCTGAGGGCGGCTGCCGTGGATCAGCAGGCAGAGCTCCGACCTGCCGTGCTGGAGGTCTGGAGTTTGATCCCTGGTGCCTCCTGCCCATATGCAAATTTAAAAAAAAAAAAGAAGAAGTAATCTGAAAAATAATAATTCTTTAAGCCAAAAATAAGAAGATATCAGATCTTGATTAAGATATTGACAAAGAAACTTCACCATATTGATCAAGGCAATACCTTTACAACATTTTGAAAGCTGATAAATAATTAGAACTTAGCATGTGTATCCCAACAATGTACACTTCTGTCTTTTCTACCACATCTCATCATGCCTACAAATAAAAAGTAAGGTAAATCTTTGTTAGAAGAAGATGCTGGAGTTTTACTCTCTTTGACATGAAATATAAAAATAGAAAATAAATATATTACTCTAAAGAGAAGTGTATGGGGTTGTGACCTCTGTGCAGATACATATTTTTCCAGTGCAGAAATATTCAAATATAAAAATACAGGCATTTTCATTTCTAGTATAGGATGCATTTTTTTCTCCTGTTGGAAATGTTTATGAGAAATTTCTACAGAAAAATGTAGATTTCATTACAGAGTGATTTCTCTGTGGCTATCAATAGAAACTAATAAAGATTTCCGTATAGATCACTTTTGCATCAATATTGCATAAATTGATGCAATTGCAAAGATATCACAAAATATATCTAATGCATATGGAACCTGCATAGAATTTGTTGAAAGTACATAGGCTAAATTTCACAAAACATACTGTCATATTTTTTTTATTTCTCTTTGATTTACTGTTTATTCCTCCTTAATAACATTTCTACGTTTCACCATATTTAGCAGACATGCAACTTTTCCCTAAAATGGACACTTTGGGACTATTCTATACTGGATACTATTCTATTCACACATGCTACCTATAGAATAAAGAGTGTTCAAAAGACTTGGTTTAAGGCTGGAGCAATTTCGGAAGGTTCTAACATTTCAAGTTTTCTTCCTACATTGAATAATGTTTCTATTAGGATTCTTAGTATGACATACATGCCTTGAATAGCTTTCCTAAAATATTTCTAGTTTTTTTCGTCAATAGTTTCTACATTTGAATTCAAATATAAGCTCTTCAGGAGGTTATTAAAGTACAAATATAGCTGAGGTTGCAATATTCTGTTTCTCCATCTTGGCAAGTTGAAGTTGTTTTGTGCAACCTCATTTTTCCTATGAGTATTTTGTTCTTGACCCATGAATCAGACAGCAAGATTCCCAAATGTAGAAGACTATACAGATTTTCATCTGCTCAGTTCAATCCTCGACCCCATTTCTGAGGTCTTTCCAGTTCTTAGAAGATTAAAAAACAAAAGGGAAGGAGTCAGAGTGCAACTCTGCTTTCTGCCCACATCCTTGCTGGTCCTAAATTCAATCCCATCTACTCCTATTCTACAGTTTAAAAGCTGCCCTCATGATCAATTGGCAGATGGATATTCTTGGCTGATATATATATGTGTGTGTGTGTGTGTGTGTGTGTGTGTGTGTGTGTGTGTGTGTAAACATTTAATTTTACAGAATGGAGAGAAATTGCATAAACCATATGACTAAGACATAGACTAGTTGCTAAATTAAAAAATATGAACATGTAGTAGGAGGTTGATATTAGAAGAAATGAAGATAGACTGTTATGGGAAAGCCATTTGTTGACTCTTATCTATCCAGAGATTTTGTATAACATAAAATAAAACATAAGGTAGGACAGCTGCCGTGGCTCAGCAAGCAGAGCTCCGACCTGCCGTGCTGGAGGTCTGGAGTTCGATCCCTGGTGCCTCCTGCCCATATGCAAATTAAAAAAAAAAAAAAGGTAAATTGGATAGCTAGGAATGAAAGAAAAATAAAGATAAGCTTTGAAGACTTAGCAGCTGTAGTCATTTACAGGAATGAGTAAAAACCTTTTATATAAGTAAAAATATATTTTAACACTATATTTCATTTAAGTAGAATTTCTATTCTGGGTTAAATCGTTATCATTGATGATCAAAGATGCATGGTCATTTTTATGCAGAGAGATGCTTTTTATCCCAGACATAAATTTAAAGAAAATTTCATTATGTGATGTTGCCTTCTTTTGTGACATTTTGTAACTCTACATATGCTGTCTTCTCTACCTCTAGTAACTTTTTTTTTAAGTGGTTCAGCACCTATAACATGAGATGTGATTAAAATGTTAAAGTCAATCATTTTAGCCAATTTAGCATACCCTCCCACCTTCATTCACATGACATTTTCTGGTCTTTCCTACCTTTACCCATAGTTCAGGCCTCTTTCATCTTTTCATAATGCTACCCTGTGAATTTATTTTAATGTACTTTAGTCATACCTCTCTTCACAATTCTGTTATTTGTCTCCTCTTTGTCTCTTCTACTGTGTTTGTGGATCATTCAATCTATTTTGAAATAAAAAATCCCTTTATTCTTAGTTTCAGTAGCATTCAGTAGTATTCCAAAACTGCAATGGAAAGCAGTTTTTCACAGAAGAAATAAAACAGCATTTTTTTCATTTTTTCAAAGACTGTTACTACTTGCATGTCCACAAATTCAAAAGCAAATTTTGTGAAGTCAGCCCACCTCTGGAACCAACAAAAAAGCAGTGTACTTCAGCATTTTCCTCCTGCAGTTTTGGAAATTGCTCTCCTCCTGAAATGTATGTCATCCACTTTCTTTTTTCCACGTTGGCTATCACCTGATATGCTCTCAGCTACACATTTTTCTTCCATAATAATTTTAACCACCTCATTTCTGTCTTTTTAATTTCTTGGGAAAATATCCTTGCAAAATACAGCATGCATTTTGATAATTTTGCCTCAACACCTAGACCACAGAGTTCCTTGAAACCTTTAAATCTAGGAAATATACATTCTATTTTATTTTATGTACTTGATAGGAATACCATGCCTGGAAACTCCCTCACTGCTTGACGTTGGGCCTAAGATCTTGGTGAATTTCCTCTCTTCGGTTTCTCTATCTTGTCCTGCCAGTATTAAGGTTACTTTGCCTCTATTAGCCTTTACTTAATTCCATCTCATCTTGTCCTTCATCTCCTCATAGTCTAGGGACTCCATCTGCTTTTATTTTTCTCCCCATCTAGCCAAGATTTCATTAATATCTTCTTAAACAAATCAATCTTAATTTGACTTCCCTTTTCTACACAGAACCTGTCAATCAACGGCAAAATAACGTTAAGCATTCACATTGTATAATCTTATGACATAATATGTTGTCAATTAACTTGGAGATAATTCAACGCAGGCTGAAGTAAAACTATGAACAAATTTCGCAAGTAAACATTTCTATCATTTTTCAGGAACCATTTTCTTAAACACCTAGTTCTTTTTCTTCTTTTTGCTCCTTCCAATAATCTATATCAACCCTTCCATATCACCACGGATACTCGATATACCAATACCTCTAACACTTAATGCAAAAGATGAGACTCAATATAATTCATTTGCAATCACATGGAAATTTTAAATACGTCAAAATGTTTTAAAAAGCTTATCTCACATTATAGTTTAATGTAAGCTAAGTGCAAGAAATGCCTCTCAATAGAAGTTCAGTCCCACTTTTAATATTAGTTTTCCCTCTCCCAAATTATTGTGCTTTATTTATCATATATTTTAGATATACACTGAAACCTCTATGTATATCTAAAAATCATTCAGATCCGTTGAATTCTATGTTATATGCTGGAATACTTCTTCATCTATACTCTGTCAGATGAGTAAGAAGAAATTGACATTCTATTTTCAAAGTTCATTAATTTCATCCTGTGTGTATATATACCTAGAAAATTATGATCTGTAGACTGATTATTTCATAAATATTTCCATTAATATTGATTTAAGTTCCATGTTTAGAACTTCATTGTTTCCTTCATTGGCAAAATACTGAGTAGGATAATTTGTGAGTAAAACATGATTGAACTGCAAACTAAATGAGTACTCCAAAATCAAGGGTGTGTAAGCAGAAGGAAGCAGATGCAAGCATGCAATTTCAGAGTTGAAAGAAATATATTCACTGTTGTCGTTTAGTTTTTGTAACTATGCCACACTACACAAAGGGATTTGGGGAAAAGACAGAGTATTGATAGTCATTACATGGAAACTATTCTTTATCTTAACATACACGTTTCTTCACTATATATCTAAAGGATTTTATTTATACCTCATTCATAGGTATTGAAGCATCTCTATTTGTATTATGGTTAGTTGTGTATATGTCCATAAATTTTTTATGTGAAGCCATATGGGCAAATAATTCTACTTTCAGGTCTTAGAAAAAGACTTCCTATGAACTAAGACTTCAATACAGGCTAAAAATTTAGATCACCTACCCAGAATGAACTGTTGTGGCCAAAATGGATTAGCTTCCATTTTAGGATTAACTATATGTAGGACTACCCGACACAGCTCATTAGAAGTTTGCTATCCGTCTGCCTCACAGGAAGTAAGCTTCACCAATGAGAAAAGACTCAGACTATATCATAGTTTTGCAACAATTGTCTTAGAAGTTTCATTATATTTTAACCCCAGTGGAGAAACTATTGAATTCCAGATGATAAAATTGTGGCCCACGATTTGGGCTAATTAGGGTTTGGAGTCCATATTTTAAACAGCTACTTATTTATTTATTAATATCTATTTACCACTTAGATAATCAAATGCTAGAATATAAACCAAGTGCTTCTTGTCTCATACCAGCCACTTATTTGCATAATTTATAAATTATATATTCATTCATATAATAAATATGATATTTGAATAGTATTTTCTAAATGTTATCCAAATTTATAATACCCCAATAAAATTTTCATGAGCTTGAAACATATGTGGGTGTGAGTAATAGATTCTAATTTTATATTTGCATTTAATTGAGGTTCAACAAACACATCCTTATTTCTTCTTCTAAAGTACACAGATATTACAGATATTCACACTGAAAACAAAACAATACAAACTTTCAAAGTCAAAAACCTTCTTCACAGAAGTCATAGATTTCAAAGGGGAGTATATAATAGTGTTTTTGGCAAACGTCTGATGTTTATGGAGAAGTCAAGAAATCCAAACTTGTTTTCCATTCCGTTTCAAAAATGATATGTGAATATGTACCATTGAATATGACATTAATATTTAATCAGTTTTTTATTCATACTTTAAATTATTCCATTTTAATATTTATAAGTTCTGGTGAAATGTTTATATAAGTTATATGGCAAAATATTATCAAAAGACAACTGATTGAGAAGTCAGGAAACATATCCAAGTATGAATTTAGCTACAATTTACAGTGTATACAAAGCAGGGTATATTAAAAATGTTAAGATCCAGAATGGTACACTGATAATCAGAACAGTCCCCAACCATCTAAAAAACAATATGATATGTCATGGTCAGTTTCAAGTGTCAACTTGGCCAGGTGATGGTGCCTGATTGTCTGGTTGGGCAAGTCCTGGGCTGTCTGTTGCTATGAGGACATTTCATGGACTTAAATCATGACCAAGTTGTTTTGCAATCAGCTAAGGGGAGTGTCTTCTGCAATGAGTGACACTTAATCTAATCTCCGGAAGGCTTAAGGAGGATTCAGAAGAGACAATCATTCTTCCTGCTTAAGCCAGCCAGCCTCTCCTGAGAGTTTGCTGAGGAATTTCATTGAAGCTGCCAGCTCATGGCCTGCCTTACAGATTTTGAACCCTACATTTCCATGGTTAGGTGAGACACATTTATAAATTTTATATTTACATATATCTCCTGCTGATTCTGTTTCTCTAGAGAATCCTAGCTAATACATGACTGTTCCAGTAAACACTAGCCAAATGTCAGAAAAATATGATCATACAAGAAAATGTGATAGTACATATGAAAATTCATTGAAATGTTAAGAGCTCTACAAATATACGATTAGATTAAATTATTCTTAGTCAATTTTTAAAACGGAGTATTTATTTTTCAATGCTTTTAGAAGCCATGTATACTCATGGAAATTTTGAAAATTCAAAAAAATACAGAGAATAATATTAAAAATCCAGAATTCTGACAGAAGAAATCATTCTCACCATCTATACCTATTTTATTTAAGTTCCATGCATGCATATTTAAATTTTTGAAAGTATATTTTTGGTTTATTCTATCATAGTTTAAAGAATAAGCAAATATGTGTAGTCTAATGGAGAATGTGATTATGTGTGTTTTTTTAATAATATGACAAAAAGACAATATGAAATTTTTCTATAAATTATTTAGTATGAAAATACCAAATTCTCATTTACATTTATAAGTCATTTTCAAGGCAACATAAATTTCTAACTTCGAACATCAGCAGATGCCATAGTTTGAAACAAATCTGTAATGATGAATTTAAAATACCCCCACTACAACGCAAAATATAAAATTGTTAATTAATTTAACATATGCATGCCAACTTATAAATTATTCAAATCAATGAGAGCTACCACAATCAGGTGAAGTAGAAATAGCTTTCATTCAACAGAAAAAAAAATGTGATGGATTTTGCTAGCTGTGTTCCCTGTTTGCTTCGTCTGGAAAAAGAATCTTACATGCTTATTTTTTTCTTCATTTATAAAATTGTCACATTGTTTCTAAACCTCTCAAGAATATTTTCAGGTGGGAAAATTATGCTGTAAAAAATTACCTTGAGTTCCTGGGGATACACTTTATAATTCCAAAATATTATAAATTTTATCATTTTTAAATTTATTGATAAATGATTTTTTATATTGAAATTCCATATGTAACTAGCTACCTATAATCCCCAGGACTTTATTGTCATTTTTATTTCCAAATGACTTATTTTTTATCCTTAATGGATTCATTTCACAGCCTTTAAAATCATTTTTAAGCAAAACCATGCAACATGCTTGCTTGCTTTATTTTTCCACTTTATAATTTTTTCCATTATGAGAATCTCATAATATCTCTTCTGAACTACTCTCATAATTATTTAAGGGTATGGTTTCTATCAAAATACATTTTATAAATGTATTGTCATGTTGAAACCTTCTATTTGATGAATCTGAATCTATAAAAATTGTTACTATGACATCCCGTCATAAGGTCCTTTGCTTCAGTATATTTTCATTTCATAAGGAGTATTCTTTAAATGCAAGCAACATTGAACAAACATGGCAAATGTGACTGAAACTAGTAATAATTTTAATAAAATGAGGAAGCTTACAAATTTAAAGGAAATCTTCAAACAGCTTTTAGAAGATACAAAAAACAGGTGAGTTTCAGGGTCGATGTTACAGTAAGGAATCGAAATGTTCTTTTGAAGGGAACATTTCCACACCTTCTGGGGGGAAGGATATAGATATGTTGGGCTATTATGGAGGCTACCACAGTCACTTTGATTACAATTTCTCTATTTTGAGATACATTTGCTTCAATCATTTTGTCTGTGTAATTTTTGATGAGTTGAAAGCAAAGCAGGCTAATAAATTCATCTAGTCATATTACAATGATTTCATTAATAACAATAAAAAATGTTAGACAAGTTTCAGAGAATATCAACTACACCAGCAGAAACCACAGATTTTATGGGGTGCTATTAGGATATTATTACGTATTATGGAATGGTCTCCACTCAGAAGCACCATAGTCTGTCAAATAAAAGGTGATCTAGCTGTTAGGAATTGGTGCAGTATCTATAGACAAGGAAGATATGAATAGTTTTATGAACTCACATAATGAAGCTTTCTGGGGAGAGCAGGACAGGCTCCCAAACATTCTGAATATGGCATGAGATCACAAGGAAAGGAGACAACCTGTTTTATACTTTGGCTAGGAGGTGGGGTGGCTTTGGTGGTTCCCATATACATGTGGACGAGGGCTAAGATGGGAACACCCAGGGGTGTTCCCTGGGGAAAGAGAAAAGAGCAGCATGGGGCTTGAAAACTATCAGCAGTTAGAGATCTAAAATGGAGTCAGATACTTTATTACCTATTTATAGGGCAATTTCCCCAAAATATCTTTTTTTTTAACAAACTCTTCTTCATGAGGTCCCTGAGGGAAATTCCTGCATTGCGAAATACAGTGAAAATTAGAAGCACTCTATTTATTAACAGAAACTTCATCTTGGTGATAATGCAGTAGTTAAATACTTAATACCAAGGTAAATATTTGATTCCAGTAATTCCATTTTTCCCCAAAATATTTTACGAACAAAATGATGACCACATAAAATCCCATTAGACTCCACTGCCCCCAATCTTTTCTTTTGTTTGGACTCTATTAACATACTGGTAACTACCAAAATTATTCATTCATGAGTCTACCAATTGGTTCTCACACTTGTCCTTCTCATCACCCATAACTACTCTGCTTCTGAATCCTTGATTTCAAGTTTTCCAAACACTTAAGAAATGTACAGCTCTAATTTTAGAAAAGAATGAGTCTGAAAGCAAAAGATTGATCAATTTACTCAGGAAACAAGAAATAAGTATATTAGAGTAAATTCACAGACTGTAATAGTATCATTTCATAAAAAGATTTTATAAGAAGCAATTGAGCTAAAACAGCAAGTCTTAGTAAAAATATGGGGCAAAAGGAGTTTCTTCTTTGCTGTAGAGTATTTAGGTAGGTATAATCACTTTCATATGCAAAATAAAAGGCTCATTGTTACATCATATAAAATACTCTTACTAGATGGTCAAAGATACATAGGTTAAATTAACCTTTTATATGAGAAGTTTTATTCTTTATGAGATTTGGCTTCTTATGAAACGTTCCCTTTGGGCAGAGGAATTTTCTAAACATCTTGGAGATTAGGTAACTCTCCCACTTATATTTCAGTCAAAAATACAAAAATATCACTCTGATGTCATAAGTTTAATAAGGGGTTGAATGGTTGAAATGAAGTGGATCAGAAATAAAGAAAACTCGGTGTTCACGGATCTAGAAATTGAAATGCTAGATAGTGAGTGGATCATCTAGTCAAACTTGGTGTATTATATGTAAATTGCCAGAATGTAATATACCAGAAATGGTATTTTTTTTTTTTTTTTTTAACACCTGGTCATCTGGAATATCTCTGTCAGCTGGAAAGCAACACAGATCCCTTGACGGTTCCTTACTCCTGGTCTACCCTGTTTTCAGACTCTGTTCCTGTGGGGGTTCCTCTCTTTATTTCTCCAGGGTTGGCTTTCATCTCTTGGTTTCCTTTCTCTCTCCAGGTTCTGGCTTGCTTAATATCTCATGAGGATATCTACTGGGCTCCAAGAATCTCCAAACATCTGTGTCTCCATTCTCCAAATGTCATCATCTGTGTCAGCTCTGCTCCAAAGTTTCTGTTGTTTCTGAGGTTTCTCCAAAATATTTCCCCCTTTACAGACTCTATAAATGAATCAAGACCTCCTCCCTGGAATGGGTGTCATCACATCTCCATCTAATCAAAAGATCACACCCCCAATTGGTGTGTCCCATCTCTGTGGAGGTAATCTAATCAAAAGTTTCCAACCTACAGAAGAATTGGGATTAAAAGAAACAGCTGTGACCACAAAATTGGATCAGGATTAAAATGTGGCTTTCTGGAGTATATAAAACCTTCAAACTGGCACATGTGGGCTAGAGAAAAAGAGAGTGACTTAGATATAAAATAGGCGAATAAATAATAGAGATTCACAGAGATGTAGAAAGTTAATAGAAAAAAAGTATGTAGACATTATATAAAAATAAATTAATTTAAATTAAATAAAGGTACTAAAAGTCAATTCCTAGGTCACACTAGCTACAATTCAAGTGCCCAATGGACACAAGTACCTTTTGCTACCATACTGAATTGCAAAGCTGAATTGTTTATTTTATAGACAGACAAAAAAAAATTGTGACTATCTTTTTGGGTTTTTTTTTCTTTTGAGGGCATATAAGATAAATTTTATGTATATCATTTTCCATTGATGTACATGCAATGCTATAAAATTAAAACTGTCAATGTGTTAAGCTATGCATTAGGCTTCCATAGCATATTTTTCTGCTTTTGAATAAGTAAAAAACCACTTTAAACTTCAAATTAGAGATACAGTTTTAATTCTAAGAAAGAGTGAAAAATGTTTTAATATCTTCAGGAAACAATTGTAAACTATTTAACTTGGAATTATATAGTTACAAACTAACTTTTGTCCAGGCACTCCACTGTGAAAAAATATAAGACCAAACATTTTCTCCAAGAAATTGAATGCTATTTTAAATTTTATATCAAGGGATTTGCATTTACTAGAAAATTCAAATGTCTCAATTAAGAATCAGTTTTGCTATTTAAGATGATCTTCAGATTGCTTTTTAAATTATTTTAGATTTTTATGTTTTTTTATTTTTAACTCATGGTCCTAATTCCATGATTCCAACATTTTATCATATATATCAAGTTGTGTCTAATAAATGAAGCAAAATAAGACGACCTTGTGAAAAAATCTCAATTATAAAATTAATTTTTAAATTTTGACTAGGATATTCTAGATGAAGCATGAAGCAAAGCAATTATGTCTAACATTAAGATGAGCTTCATGATTATTAATTTGTGCAACGATTATCTGTGTTGCTATCTTTGTCACATCTGTGGTTATTAGGAAGCTCCGCAGAGGACCCTGCAAAGGAGCTTCAATCACATCAGTGCAGAGCTCCCTGTCTTTGGAAGGAAAACAAAGAGGTTGTAGGTTGACAAATGGTGGGGAAATAGAAAAAAACTGGCTCCAGATCGCCCAAGCTGCAGTGGTGTAGGGACATGATCAAGGTATTAGGTTGGGATTCTGTCACAAGGTGAGGTCTGTGTTTGTTCGCTTCCTGCCCACATTGTTATTCAGGAGAGGGGCTATCTCATTAAAATTCAAAATTTCTTGGCTGAAAATATATCTGGAGGGTTCAGATAAGGTCAGGCATTGCTTATTCAGTATCTCAAGCCCAGAAAGAGGAGTTGAAGGAAATGACATTGAACTTGTATCAAAATCATCTGCTTTAATTCAGCAAGCCACAACAATTTAAAACAAGGATATGAGAATATTTTTGTTTGATGTCTACATCACTGAAAGAAGAAACAATTCAGAAGATTGATGGAATAAGATCTAAGAGCTGTCCAGCTATGAAACAAGATGACAGACAATCCTTAAACTCCACAGGTGATATATATGTACATATTTTTAACAGCTTTATTGAGGTATACTTTGCATATTATAAAGGTCTTTCATTAGCTTTTTGTTTGTTAGTTTGCATTAATTATATTTTTTCCATATATTGTCCTAACTTGATACCTTGGAATAGTGACGTACATTTGTTCTTGTTCATGTTAAAACTTTCTTATATTTGTACAATTAACCAGGATCATTGTCCACTCTAGGTTTTGCTGAAACAGTTCCAGCTTTTATCCACTAGTTTTTCTTCTGGTGACCTACATGCCCCAAGCTTCCTTTTTCAACCACATTCACACTCAGCTTTGTCATTATATTTCACAGATGCTATTTTAAAGATGCAATAAAATACATCTGTTAATCTGATTTTTTAACTTGAAATTTAAAAAGATTACATTGTATTTTTTTGTCTTACGATTTTCAAAAATGGCTGAGAGAAAATACTTATTTCATATAATATTGCATTTTTGTCTTGTTATGTGATCACAATTTTAGGAATTATATCATGTCATAACTTTAAAAATTTTAAAAATGCACTGGTATAGGTGGTGCAATGGTGGCTCAGTGGTAAGCATTCTCGCCTGCCAAACCAGAGTCCCGGAACCTGCCCATGCAAAAACAAAACAAAACAAAACACTGATGTTACTGGTTGAGAAATAATTGATAAAAACTAACCCTCCTACCATAAACAAATGTAAAACTGAGCAAAATATATGAGGTGACTGTTTGCACTGATTGCACAAAAGGTAGCCTAAAGGGAAAGTCCTGAGGTGAGCCCGAAGATTTGCCAGTAGCAATTTCCCAAACACGCATCAGGGACCTGCGAGGTTGGTTCTGCTGAGCTGTGGAGTGAGATCAGAGTTCAGGCTGCCGAAGTGGCTGGAAACTGAGACAGGGCTCTGGAGAGGAGATGTGGAAGGGGATACCCAAATTAGATTTCGGAATTTCACACAAGAACTTGGCCTTACAAAGGGCAGCAGTATAAGACTAAAAGAGGTTTATAAGAAAACGTCTGCAGCGCATTAGGAGAGGAGCAGACACACATAGCTCCAGCAGTGTTGGAAGGGATTGCAGTTCTGTCCTCTGAGAGTGATGGTATTTTGATCACCTTGCCATTCCATTGAGGTATCAGAGAGACCATACCTCAGAATTAAGCATTCATTCTAGGAACTCCAGAGTAAGGTCTCCTCCAGACCAACGCTTAACAGGTTCTGACCAGATCCACGTTGGAGAAGACTGTGTAGGATGTGCGCTAAATTACACAGTTCGTTAGGAACTTTTGTTTATACTGCGGAGTTCTCAATCGATGCATGACATGCTTTCTTTTAACAGCCAGATAACTTGGATCTAAAAGCATTGACACAGTGAGAAAAATGAGATGCGCGTGGGAGGTAAGCAGTAGAATCTTGGCCGTCTAGGCTATATTCAGAGTGATAAAGTCATTTGTTTGCAGTATTTAAGTATTTAAACTTCCCATTATAGGAGAACAGTATACCTAATAAATCTCTGTCCATCTTTGTTGCATAGGAGTATGCAAAGCACAGTAAGAATATAAAATGAAAGATAAAATGAAGTAAACAAATAAGTAATTTTTAAGATTACTTGTCTGTATATTTCAACCTAAAGTGTCATCAATCAAAACTCCTACGTTTATTAATAAATAGTTCTATTGGAAAGTTTTAGGACAGTATTTCTAAAGTAGTTCTTTCACCCTATTTGCAATTGTTACATTTTAAATTTAGTTCTGGAATTTTAGGTTCTGCTCAAAGGAAATACATGCAAAGTGAATACATAGCTATAATAATGTAACAAAAGTGATAAATTCCTTTACAATTTTTTAAAACAGTTTAATTAATTTAGACATACATTTTTGCATGTTATTATTTTTGTTGCATGCAATAATTAAAGAGATGAAGAACAGACCTGATTATTCTAGGCATGTTTGTAGAAAAAAAATGGAAGGGAGGAAATAGAATAAATAATACCCATGATGGGATTATAGACATTTTTTTAATTTAATATTTCTTTTTCAATGATGAAAAAATATCATTTTAAAATGAGCCTTATGGCAGTGTATGAATGGATATAGTTTCATTCAAATCCTTCATATCCTCAAAGAATCTCCTAGAAGAATTTTTTTTTTTTAATTTGCATATGGGCAGGAGGCACCAGGGATCGAACTCCAGACCTCCAGCACGGCAGGTCGGAGCTCTGCCTGCTGAGCCACGGCAGCCGCCCTCCTAGAAGAATTTTTAAGTCTTCTCCATCTATTTTGGATACAGCTCCTCACTACCCCATTATTATGTTCCATCATATATACTTCACTACTTTCCCAAAACTTCTGAGATGTTCTGTTATTTTCGGATGTTTTTGAAGGTTAGCTAGCTATATGCCATACATATGAGGTCACTTCTTAATAGTCTTTCAATCTTATTTCCCCAAGGAGATTTAAAAAATAGTTAAGAAATATGATGCTAAATGATTATGATATCATGGAGATGTCAAAAAGAATGCTCAAAAATGATTAAATTTTATTTAGGGATATAATATTAATACTATATATAGTGTTCACAATACCTGTCAATTATTGAATTCCTATTCAATTCAATAGGAAACATATTGGGAGCTTAAAATACATTATTTCCTTTATTTCCTTCTGGTTTCTGCTCAAATGTCACTCTTTTCCAGAGATATGCCTGATCAACTTTATAAAATATCACTCTGCCACCCCATCCAGGCATGCTTTCTCCCCTTCTGCCTGGTTTATCATCCTTCAAAGCACTGCTTGACATAATATAGAGACTGTAAACATCTATATGTTTCTCTATTCATCTGGTGGACATTTAAAAAACTTTTATAAATTAGAAAAAACCGAGGGGCAACCGAGTTTTCAACAGGCAGAGCCAGGATTCAAACTTTGACTCCAAATTCCATTTCCCAAGCACCTCATTATTTATTTTTAGCCCTTCACTATCACTGTTAGATAATACCTGATGAAGGAAAATCATTTAAATTGGAGCCAACAATCCATATTAAGTAGTGGTAAAAAAATGAAAATGTGACTTTATTTATGAATATTTAAGCCCTTTAGTGTAGGAAGTTATTACCATTATACTTGCAATTGCAAATAATACAGAAATTAGCATCTTTTACCTTGATATGGCTGTCATTTCTTTAGGATAATTTCTTAAAATTGGAATTGCTGTAGCAAAAGATATGTACATTTACATGTTACCAAATTTTCCTCCTGAAAGTGTAGTAATTTCTACTCTTTCCTAGTAAAATACGATGGATTTTATTATATTCTCATCATCCATATAATTTTGTGATATTTTCCCTGTTTGAGAGTTGAAAGCAATGTAGCTCTTAAAGCATTGAACTTTTTCCTTTCTGTTTACAATTGATGTTGAACATTTCTACATGTAGTGTTTCTATATTTAATGTCTCTGCAAATTGTTTATTCATGATTTTCAATTGTTTCTACTTATATACTTATCTTTTCCTTAATAACTAATGGGCCTCTTTACATAATACCGATGTTAACACATTCTTTTAAATATATTGGGGAAATTCCTCATGCTTAATTTTTGCTTTGGGCTATCTTTATTTGCTTTGATCTGCATAAATCTTTAACATTCTGTTTAAATACAGCATGCATATTGGAAAGTGCACAAATAAAAAATACACAATTTGGCCATCAACTGATCATGTGACCATCAACCTGGTCAACAAATAGTTAATGATATGTGCTCCAGACACCCCATGTGGCCTCCCAATCACTACCTTTCCTCCCCAGCTGAGTGTGTACTAACTTGAGAGTGCATAACTTCTGGGGGCCGATTCTTAAAGAAGACCCCCTTCTTTAATGGATTTTCCCTACAGGGGCTGCACCAGGTTGTCATACCAAACATTGGATAAAACTCCTTTTGCTTTGAGTACAGATAAGAGGAAACTCACCATTTTGAAAGACTTTCGAAGAACCTACAAGTACCAAGCACAGATTTACCTGAGTTGGAGGAAGGTTGATTAGACAGCTCCAGCCTCCCCTAGAATTCATGTCTTGGCCAACGGAAGAGAAACAAAAAGGCAAAGAAGCATTGCTAAAGGTCACAGCCTAGGCACACAGACCCACAGAAAACCGGAGATTAAATCACAATATTATAGACCATTGCTTCTTCCCAACACTTACCTCCACATGGTGACTATAGTGCTATAAAAGTTGATTACAGCAGTAAGAATTGAAAGACACAGAATGTATTTAAGAAATTCTTAGGGAAAACCTAAGATGACAGGGGAGAAAAAAAATAAATCAAAGGATACTAGAGGACATCAAAGTCTCTGGCACCTACAGCTACAGCAAACTTTAAAACAGTGAGCTGCTTGCCAGATTAATAAAAAGCTTCATACTAAAAGCAAGATTACTTCAATTCCTATTACCTGATATATCCTGCCTGACATTCAACTAAGAATTACATGGCATGCCAAAATATAACAAAAGCACAATCTGAAAAGATAAAGCAAGGGTTAGAACCAGGCTCAGATGTGACACAAATATTCAAATTATCAGATAGGGACTTTAAAATAACTCTGGTTAAGAATGTTAAGGGCTCTACTGGAGAAGGCAGACAGTATATAAGGGTAGGTGGGTAATGGAGGCAGAATAATGGAATCTATAAGAAAGAGAAAAAAACGAATTGCTGGAAATAATTTTTAAAGGCCCTGTAGCAAATGAAAAAGTAGCTTAAATGGGCTTATCAGGAGACTAGGCATGGCTAAGGAAAGAATGAGAACTTCAAGATACCTTAATAGGATCTTCCCAAACTCAAACGTAAATAGAAAAAGAAAGTGAATTAGAACCCGAGAACAATCCTTAATGTGTATGCACTTGACAACAACGCATTGAAACACAGGAGGCGAAACAGGTAGAATTATACAAAGAGAAATACACAAATTCCCTTCTATACTTGAAGACTTCAGCATCCTTTTTCCGATAATTGGTACATCTAATCAGAAGGAAATCAGTAAGGATGTGAATCAATGATCAATAATCGGATTGATTTTTAGCATTAGAGTTTTTCCCTTGCCTTTAACAGTGTTTTAAACACCAGAAACCCAAGCATGACCCGTTCTCAGATATCACTAACTCCACTCTCTGCTCTTGTCAAATTATATCCTAAATTGTAAGGTAGTTCAGACTTCTTCTATATGGCATTACCAGGAATTATTTTGTTTAATTAAAGCTACCTTAGGGTCTGGCGTTGTTGATCCCTGCGTCTGTGTCAGGCCGTGCTGAGAATGTCATAGAAACGCAATCATATTTATTTAAAAAATGATTTTTCCAGGGCTGTGGTGATTTGTGTTTTCTAAAATTTTACTTATTTTATATATTTTTCATGAGAAACTCTTATAAGGAAAACTTCTAAGGGACAGTAAAGTTTAGTTAACTAGGATAGTATCTAGTTAACTTGGGCAGTATGTTTTGAAGCACAGCTTCCTAGTTTGAAAATTGGGTATAATGAAGTAGCTACTTCATAGGACTTTTGTGAACATTAAATAAGACTTTTGCAAATTATTTCTACTATCATAATCATCATCACTAACTTAATCCAAATATTTTCATATCTTAAACTTAATTCCTCCTAGATGGTAATATTGCAATGGACACTCAGATTTTTAAAGAAACTTCTAAACAAGTATATTTTCCAAATAGAAATATTTGTTCAAATGGATTTTTATAAGAATATTTTGTAGGAGTTTTCTATTACATTACATTTATTATGATATCTTCTTCAACACTGAAACTGCCCATATTGTAGGAAAGAGTTAACAACTCAGTGAATGGCAAGTTTTTTTTTTGTCCACTATGATTTTCATTTTAATCTTTTGGCAAGAAATAAATTTCCCCCCTTCTACTCTTTCTATTCATATAATAAGCAATTTAGACTACTAAATGATAGCAATATTGACATATCAAATAATAGCATTGAATATGAAATAGTCTATAGTACAATTAAAAAGATCATTACATTGCAAATGATAACCTTCAATATGCTTAATTAATTTTAAAAGTAAATACTGTGTAGTAATGGATATTATACAATTACAGAGAGATATATTCTTGTAA
Organism: Myrmecophaga tridactyla; assembly: GCA_004026745.1. Classification (NCBI taxonomy): domain Eukaryota; kingdom Metazoa; phylum Chordata; class Mammalia; order Pilosa; family Myrmecophagidae; genus Myrmecophaga; species Myrmecophaga tridactyla. Next base: position 8,695 of record PVIY010006517.1, on the reverse strand, counting down.
CTATTATATGACACCATTTTGTCTCATAACTGCAGATGTCTTACTAATTATCTAAAGCAGCCAGAAAAGTGACTCTTATAAAAGGGCATGGAAATTTTTAATTTATATCCCAACTGAAGAGTTAACATGAATATCTTCTACACAAAGTAAAATAAATATTAATTTAATTATGAGTATCTTGTTATAAAAAATACTCCTATGTCATATATATTTTATAAAATATGAAAATAAATAGAATGTCAAAAGAGAAATGATACAAATGAATATTATGAATTATTCACTTCCAGGGAGCTTTAGAAAAAAACCTGATATTCTTTATCACATCTTATATATCAAATATCATTTGATTAATTACTTTTAGTACTTAATAACTATAATTTTATTGTTTTCCATTAAAACAAGACAATTCAATAAAATACTCAGATAATTCCATGGATAATTTCTGAAGAGGAAAAATGATGGAGATACAATGCAACTGAAATTTAATTAGCTGACAAATCTCATTACTTTTTAAAGAGGTTCCAAGTTTTCTTTGACAGCTGACTTACAAAACGTAAAAAAATAACTACATTTATTAAGTCCTAGAAATTTCCAGTTGGCAAGACAGATTTTTCTTTGTCTGAAAAAGTCCTTTTCTCTGTTGGGAGAAAGTTTTCCATGGGTCTCATGCTTCTACACACTTTGCAAGCAGAAACTGTGCTTTTTTTTTTCATTGATGATTGCCTAGCATATAACCTTGGAATATAGAAAGTTTGTTTACTGCCCAGTATAGAAAATATATTATTCCCCTTTCCTGCAGGTCAGGTCAGGCATGTTTGTTGTCTAAAACAAAACAAAAAATTAAGTTCTCTAAGTTCAGAGTTCCTCTCCTGCAGTCACTCAAGCCCATCGCATGTATAGACATCAGCCAGTCCTCTTCATATCACCATATCAGAACTGGATTAGGTTTGGGAACAAAAGGAAAAATGATGATAACTCTAATGACTTTTTGGTGTGATAAGCTAACTTTTGTTTCTGTCCCAGATCCCATATCTTCAGCTAATGTTATAAAAATGTGGCAGGCTAGGTTGTTACTGTGCAAAGTAGGATAGAATCTGATTTTTCACTGTATTTACGCTTGTTTGTTTCTTTATGAAGATGAGATGCTGACAAAGATGCGGCATTTTAGATATGAAGTATGAATTCTTCTGTGCCTCTTTATGAGATAAGAAAAGAATTTTTGAGCTCTTGTCACAAATACCCTTGTCTATGTGGTAATCAATGGGGAGGCAGTTAGGACACCCTTACCCCCTTTCCCACCTGTTAGTGAACGTTTAAAGGATGAGCAGCAAGAGATCAATCTGAAACAAGCTGATTGAATAATGCTTTGGTTGTCGCTCACTCCCCTCTGAACAGAAGGGAAAAGGGACGTTATGACAAAAAACAGCAATCTCCATGACCCGAGAAGAAAGGCAATATTGTTGTAGTTGCTGAGTCAAGAAATCCAAAAAATAAAAATAAAGAAAGGAAACAAGTGACGTCATTAATGAAGATGTTGCATTTTTGGTGTTCCAAAAACATTAGAGGTGTCTTTTGTTCAATAGTGTTTCCAGCCGCCCTAAACCAAAAACAAAATACAAAAAGTCAAGCTTCTCACATGGAGCTGCTCTGTCCCTCCTAGTCCCTTGATACCTCCATCTCTCTGTACCTGAACTCAGATGCTTTAAGGAAAATGAATATAGGTGGAGTCATGTTTGCTTTGTTTCCCAGATAAGCAAAGACCCTAAGTATTCTGCTGAAACTTTTGGGAAACTTCAGGAAGGAGAGGGACAAAATTGCTTGTGAATCTGTTGGTCCTAGGCTGCTTACAGCACAGACCATAAAAATGGTTATGCCTGAACAATGGGAATTTATTTGCTTACAGTTTTTGGGCTAAAGACATGACAAAAATCAAGGTGAAGTGTCATTCCCAAATACTGGCTGCTGGTGATCCTTTACTCTTCTGTCATATGGCAAGGCACATGGCGCCTTCTGCTGGTCTCTTCCTTCTCTTCCAAATTTCCTTTAATTCTCTTTACAAAGAATTCCAGTCATAGGATCCTTCTTACAATGGGTTTATACGCATAGGCATGGATTAGATTTAAGAATTATGTTTTTCTGGACAACGATGCTTTCAAACCAGCACACCATTCTACCTAATTCTCTGGGGGAACTGATGCCCTGAATTTATCTCTTGGGGTTTAGGCAAACTTCACAGTAGGAAAGGGTAAGTAAAGTGACTTTGTGGGTGGGGTGTATTAGACCCATTCAATGTAAAATTGCTGTAGATTTCACAGCTTAATTTATCATCTTTTTGTTGTTTATCATGCTTTTACTATGAATGCTTTTAAGTGCCAGAGGGGATTCTCCCCATAAGGGAGAGAAAACAAAGAAATCATTGTTCTTTTGTGGTCCTCCATCCTTAATAACCTCTCTGAGCTAAAAAGACTGTGGCTAATGATTTTTCCATTGGAGTGTCTGTCACAGGGAGGTAGCCTTTACCAGGGCGCCGCTTTCTGTGTTTGGTTCAGTGGTGCTGGCAGCTGCACTAGACCAAAAAAAATAAATAAATAAGCTGCAAAACCTCATCACCTCCTGACACAGGTATGAGTTATACCACTTTTGAAGAGATTCTCATTTTCAGATTCATGAACTCAATGACATGAGAAGAACACAACAAGCCCTACTTGTTAAAGAAAACAGTATATTCAAGAATAACAGCTGGTCTGGTGCCAGTGACATCTTGGCATTAAATGAAAAATATGATAGCTGTTGCTTTTGGGGAAGTGTTATCCACCGATCTACTGCTATAGAAAAGCTGCAGTCTCATTGGTCTCCGTCATTCATAGAATTTCTTCTAAATGCCTAAGCCTTGAATTGATGGTTTCAGCTAAGCAGATGACCAGTGTTCCCACTGGCTGCTGGGGCTGTTCTTCAGAGACAAAGGCAGATAAGGTTTTTCCACTCAGTGGAAAAATCAGGGTCATTGCCACAGCTCTGGCTGATATAGGTTCACTTGTTTTAGTGAACTTCACTTTATTGCATTTCGCAGATATTGATTTTTTTTTTTTTACAAATAGAAAGCCTGTGGCAACCTTGTGTCGAGTAAGTCTACTGGTACCATTTTCCCAATAGTGTGAGTTCACTTTATGTCTCTGGTCCCATTTTGGCAATTGCCACAATATTTTAAACCTTGTAATCATTATTAGATCTGTTAGGTGGTGATCTGTGACCTGCCATATTTGTTGTGACTACTGTAATTGTTGGGGGCACTAAGAAGGTCACCTTTATAAGATGCATTGACCACTTCCACCACTATGCTGTTGTTTCCCTTTCTTTCTCCCTCCGCTCAGACCTCCTTATTCCCTGAGACACAACAATATTGAAATTAGACCAATTAATTACCCTACAATGTCCACTTAGTGTTCAAGGAAAAGCAAGTCTCTCACTTTAAGTCAAAAACCAGAAATGATTAAGCTTAGTGAGGAAGACAGGTTGAAAGTCAAGACAGGCCAAACGCTAGGCCTCTTGTCCCAGTTAGCTAAGTGGTGAATGCAAAGGAAAAGTCATTGAAGGAAATTAAGAGTGATAGTCCAGTGAGCACAGGAATTGTAAGAAGGTGAAACAGCCTTATTGCTGGTCTGGAGAAAGTTTTAGTGGACACAAGCCACAACATTCCCTTAAGGCAAAGCCTAATCCATAGCAAGTTCAATTTTGCCATCTTACCTAATATGACTAAAATGTGAGAAAAGGGAATAGACTTTATTGTCCTGGGAAATGGTTAGGCCTACAACCAGGAAAGAATAGAGAAAGTAAATCTCAAGGACATTGATTTTATTTAAAAAGCTAAACCTGCCAGAATAGCTTTTATATTTTGACATTTGAGCATCTCCTTATGCATTAAAAAAGTGTTTTCTATGACAGATAATAAGAAGACCTATTCACAATAATTTTGTAGTGTCTACAGAAAAACTAAGTGCCATATTATTTGCCAGTATTTTTGTATGTTTTATTTCATCAAAATATGCATGCTTGGAGTGTTTTTGAAGTGAACATAGCAAAAGTTTAAGGAAGAGAACTTTATGACACTTATTATTTGAGGATGAACTTAATCAAGTTTGAAAATCTCAGAATCTGTACATCCTTGGGACCCTACTCAACTTAACCACATAAATCCATGAAGAAAGACAGCCTAATAGAGTAGACTCTACTATAATTAGTTTGGAGCAATTTTACATATTTTCTTCTCCTTTCTTTGCACCATGATTTACCTTCGTACACATCCTGACAGTCCCATCATTTTTCCATAGCACCTCTTTAAACAATAAATTAATATGTACAAATGTGTTAATAATTTTCTTTTTTTCTGATGACAATTATTTGCTAACAAGGTCCTTCTAGAGATATAGCAGCTTACATCACAAGAATGATAGTAACAGAGAATTTACAACTTCCAGTGTATTACGATGGAGCTTGTAATATTGTTCTTCAGAAAATGAGCTCCAGGATTAGCAATTACACTATACCTACAATTTGCTCTTTTCCAACCGCTCAGTAAATTTCCTCCTATCATCCAAATATTGTAAATTGGATGACAGCTTTATTGTGTTGCTTTGCCTTTGGTTTCTATATCAAGACCTTCCATAAATTGACATTCTCATAAATATATAACACCAGAAATGAAGAAACATTTACAACTACAGAAATATGACAAAGTTTTAAGCTTCTACACTAATTAAAGAGATGAAATAAAATAATAGTAGATATATAATATTTAAAACATTTCTTAAAGAAATATGATAACTTCATTTTTACTGAATAGGAAAGAGAGTTAGCTGCCTACTCATGGTAGGTATTTTTTCCCTGTTAAGTAACATTTTTCTGAATTTGTATGGAATAACAATGCATCCAGTTAAAAGACCTATTTCTATTAATCTTTGCAGCTGGATTTGGTCATGTAATTATGTTCTGGTCAATGCTCTGTGAAAGCAATCTTACTATGATTTCCATTAAAACTATTAAAAGAAGTGTCATGGCAAAGTTCTCTAGAAACTGCTCTCTCTTGCCCTTACTTCCTTGTTCCTATCAACTGGAGCACGTAAATGCTATAGGAACAACCATCTTGGACTTTACGATTGAAGGTAGCAAGTCCTAGAGTGCTGGAACTGTGAGATAGAAAGAGTCTTGGTCTCTGATTATTATGGAAAGCCACAGAAGCCTTGGACTGCTTCACTTTTTGTAAAAATAAAGAAATGTTATCTGCTAATTATGCTTTATTTAAGACTTTTTGTTTTATGAAGGTTATAAATTTGAACAAGTCCACTAATTCTTGTGAGTTAGGTAAATATTAAGGGTGGGAGTTTACGTTTCTACATGTAAGGGCAATTAAGCAAAAGTATTAAAATACTTAAAATTTTTCATACCCGCTAAGAACTTTATGAAAAAATGTTGATTGATTCTTGATTACACTTTTTCCTTCATAATCATACCCAAATAAAGAGAGAATTCTTTTGGCTTTTCATTGAAATGCATTCAGATACCAGTCTTTCATTAAAAGGCCCCTTGCTAACATCCTGGCCTAAGCTTGTTTGGATTCATCAGGCAACTACAAATACCGTGCAATGGTTTGGTTTAAACCACTGAAATTTATTGGTTCTTGGTTTTGAGGCCAGAGGAAGTTCAAAAGGATTAAACAAGAACATATTTTCTTTCTAAAGTCTATAACTTTCTGATGTTGGCTACAGTTAAACCTTGGGATTCCTGGACATGTATTGCTGCCTCATGTGACATAATGATGTCGTCTCCTTTCTCTTCTGGGTTCGGTTGACAGCTGTTCTGGCTTCGGGCTGCTCTCTGTGGCTTTCTCATAGTAAGAACTCCAGTAACTAGATTAAGACCCACCCTCATTTAGTTGAGCCATACCTCTACTAAAATACCATCTATAAGAGATCATCTGTACAATGAGCATACCAACAAAGGATTAAGATTTAGAATTTGTGTAAATTGGGGTCAAAATTTAATCTGCTACAAAACCCGAAGTCATCGTTTCTCTTCTGGTCTAATAAAATATTGAAAGGTCCGCCTTCTTATTCCACACCTACAATTTTGTCTATAGAGCCATCAAAGAGTCTGGAGACAATGGTGCTACTATTTAAAACAGCTTGCCAACACTTCCTATGTAATACCTTCTTTAATTTTTAACTGAATGCCGTCTTTTCAATTAAATTTATGTGCATTTCCTATGTCCACCTCCATCATTAGTTATTAGAAAGCTATTACAGGGACTTAGTTCTGTCTTTTTCTTTGCTATATCTCAACTCTTCATACAGCATCTGACACACAGAAGGTATTTAATACATGTTTGTTGAATGGAAGGATAAATGGCAAAACCCTGAGTAAATCTCAATGTTTAATATCAATAGAGTATTTAAATAAATTACAGAAAATTCATTCAGGGAATACTTTTCTTCAGTAGAAATGATAATGTATAAGGTGGGTTTTCTTTTTGTTTTATGTTAAATGAAATTTAGGAGAGTCTCCATATGCTCCCATCCAGTTTTCCCCACTGGATATGCTAGTAGGGTATATTTGCTAAAAATAATGAGCTGATATTGATACATTTTTATCCTTAGATATTACCTGAAGTTTTTTTTTTCCTTCTAAGATCACACCCAGAACATCACAGTACATTTATTCATCATGTCTCTCTAGGATGCTATTGGTTATGACAATTTTTGGACTTTCCCTGTTTTTTAATGACCATGACAGTTTTAATGAGTGCTGGTCAGGTATTTTGTTGAAGGTTCTTCTGTGGGATTTGTCTGACGTTTTTCTCATGATAAGATGGAGTTATGGGTTTGGGGAGGAAGGCCACAGAGTCAAATTGTCATTTTCATCACATGGTATCAAGGGTACATGCTGTCAACGTGATTTATGATAATGGTGAACTTACCCACTTGGTTGAGGTAGTGTTTGTCAGGAGTTTCTGCTGTAAAGTGTGTTTCCAGCTCCCCCCCGCCCCCCGCCACCAATAAACTTTCCTCTTTGGAGGGAAATTGTCACCTGTCTACACTTATAGAGGAGTATGGAGTTATGCTTTCCCTCTTTCAAAGCAGATTATTTGCATAAATTACTTGAATTCTGCATTGGAGATTTGTCTCTTCTTCATTTCTTAAAAAATTTAAGCATTTATACATTTATTTATATCAGTATGGACTTATTTATATGTATCTTATACTACGGATTGTAATATTATAGGCCAATACTGCTTCACTTAGTTTGTTACTCAAATTATTCAAGCTTATGTCTATCAGGACAGTTTTCAGTTGTCTCCTGTTTCCCTCTCTCATACTCATGATAGAAGTATGTAGTATGCGTGTAGGATATTTTAATGTTTTGAATTTTTTTATTAGAGACGCTATACATTTGAAGAACTGTGCATAAAATATAGAGTTCTCATAGACCTCCCTATTATTATCACCTTGCATTAGTGCATTACATTTGTTATAATTAAAGAACTTTTTATATATGTTCTATTAACTTAATACATTGTTTATAATAAGGTTCAGTGTTTGGGCTAACAGTCCAATCTTATGTTTTTGTTTTAATTTTTATTCTAGTATCATATATGACCCAAAATTTCCCCATTGAACCTGTATATGTATGTTGGGCTCTCTTTTATTTTGGCACTACAAGATGCTCCAGGCTCATCTACTCAGTTCTAGAATCTGTAATTTCTCCGAGGAGCCTCATTCTTTTATTAGAGAATGAAACTTTAAAACATGACATAGACATTAGGTATAGATATGTTTGTTACCTACTGTGGTTTACTGTTTCTAGTGCCCCTCAAATGGCGTAGCAAGGAAATGTATATTTGTATACTAATCTGTATATACACACATACCTATAAATACTTCTATATATAACCAGTTGTATCTATATTAAATTAAACATGAATTCATGCATGTCTCCAACTTAATCCATTATCACATGGGTCATTCTAGCTCCCTCCACTTGCTTATCTATAATTATCATGCTGACAGTGGGAAACCTGGTTTACCTCTATCCATCATTCACTTATTTAATTGTTCAATTCCAGTATACATGTACAGTAATACCAGAAATTGCTAATCCTCACCTCCTGGGGAATATCTTCATTAACTAGAGTTTAGAGCTTATGCACAGTTTTCACATCATTTGGGCAAAGACCTAGGAGCACAATTACTGGATCATATGGTGAGATTAACCTTATTTTTTAAGAATCCTTTTAAAAATCTGTCCCATTTTGGGACTTCTGGGAAGATGGCTGACTAGAGCAGCTCGAGATTAGCCCTGCTCCATGGAAAAGTTAGAGAAGGGACAGGAGGGCAACTGAGGCTGTGATTCGAGAGTGCAACTGACTTGGGAGAGCCTCCTGCACCATGTAGGGTGGTCCTGGTTGCAGAGACCTAAGAACTGAGAGGCAGAAAGGTGGAGCCTGGCATGGAGGTGGGGAGCTGTGAAGCCTACAAGAATGCACGATGGGTACAAGGGACTAGGAAGTAAGCCAGGCCCCACCCCCATCCCACCAGCCCCCAGTGCATGTACCTGCCCCACACCCCCACCCGAAGTACAGCCCAACCCACCTCTCCTGCACCCCTCCTGAGCACTACCTCCCCGTCCCTGTTCCCTGCAGGCT
>PVIY010006516.1:0-87155 GCA_004026745.1 Myrmecophaga tridactyla | reverse complement strand
AAAAAAAAACTAACTAAGACAATCAGGATGTTATACTGATCTCGCTTATATTTTAGAGAGGAAGGTATACAATAAAAAAGAAACAAACAAATAAGTAGAGGAGTTACTACTTGTGAGCAGCTCTTTGAAACAAATAATTTAGGAGGTCTAATTTCTTTGGGGCAGTTAAGAATGACCTCTGCAGTAAAGAGATATAAACTGAAATCTGATGAATTAGAAAAAGCCAGATATGCTCCTTTCAGGCAGATGAAATAGGAGTCACAGAGGAAGTGGAGAGGAAGGAAAGAAAGGCCAGTGTAACCTGAGATGGCAAGTGCAGAAGAGAGAGTGGATAGAAATGAGGCTGGAGGGATAGGAAATTCCCTCAGGTAGGGTCTTTAAGGCCAGGAAAGAATTTACATGAAATATTTTGCCTCATATCACTGGGTTTATGACTGCAGAAGCAACTTCCAGAGACTTTAGGTATTTTGAATACCTACATGGTCACATAAATGGGATGAATGTATGGAAGACTATTAGGAACTGAGAGAGTTTCTTTGGGCAGTAAAGCAAGTTTAATTCATTCTGTCCCAAAGGATCACAAATGAGGTTTAGACATGAGCTATTTCCATGAGTTTTAGTTTACAAAAGCCAACAAAGCTTGGCTAAAACGCTTTTTAATGATAAAGCACAACCCAGACATTTGAAGCTCAGCTATGAAGCCCTCATGGTTTATTTAAAGAGTTGACACTGGTTGGTTTAACCACAAAAATGGAAATCATTCTCTGGTTGCAGTAGAAGGAATCGTACATTTATTGAGAGTGTTTAAAGAAAGAAACTTGTCATGAACGGTGCTTGAACACAAGAATTTCTATGAAGGAAAGACATATTTTGTTGTTATTCTATCTTCCTTCCTCCCTGCTTTCTTTCTCTCTGTAAACTGTACTTTGTGGAGATTTTCATATCCAATTAAGAAGCTTCAATAGAACGAAATCGTCAAACAACAAATGGTTGAAATATAATTGGGGAAGAAAATAGTCTATTTATTTGAAAAGAGACCACCAAAATACAGTAAACATAGAATGTGCTTTTCCCTTCTCTGCTCTTCTCTTTCTGTACTAGTTGGTGTCATTCTTGAAACCACATATTGCCATGATTCAACCTCCCTGGGGCCAGGGTTGCAAGTGTGTGCCCATAATCATGGTTTGAGTTTGGCATCCTCAGAGAATAGCTGAGACTGGATTTAACCAACTGGTGTTTAAATCATAATGTCTAAGGGAGTGAGAAGTGTGTGGTTGACAGAGAGTGTGTTTATTGATATTTTCAAGAATCTGGCTCAAAACCCTACCATTGTGGATCTCCAGACAATGAACACTCTCACAGAATTTTATTCTAAAATTATAGTCATAGTGGGAAAGAAAATATTTTACAATTTTGAACCTTAGTTTGGGATTTTATCAGAAACTCCTTTTAGGTCTCAAAATCAACATCCTTCCTAAGATGTTGGAAGTATCATAGAGATTTGTTTTCAAATGGCTTCAATTTCTTGACACCATTTGTTAAAAAAAATTATAAATTGTCTGTTTATTTTCCCCCATTTTCTCTTTTGTCTGCCTTTCTGTAAATTGAGAACATATACTTGATTCAAAATAGTTTCGCATTTTGCACCTATGGACAAGGCAAGTGTTCTAGATTGCTAGCTGCCAGAATGCAACATACCAGAGACAGATTGGCTTTTAATAAAAGGGAATTTATTTCATTAGTTCTTCAGAGGAAAGGCAGCTAACTTGCAAATGAGGTTCCTTCTTACGTGGGAAGGCACAGGGTGATCTCTGCTGGCCTTCTCTCCAGGCCCCTGGGTTCCAACAACTTTCCCCGGGGTGATTCCCTTCTGCATCTCCAAAGGCCTGGGCTGAGCTGCGAGTGCTGAAATGAGATATGCTGAGCTGCTTGGGCTGTGCTACGTTGAGCTCTCTCATTTAAGCACCAGCCAATTAAGTCAAATGTCATTCATTGCAGCAGGCATGGCTCCTAGCCAACTGCAGATGTAATCAGCAACAGATGAGGTTCACGTACCATTGGCTCATGTCCACAGCAACAGAACTAGGTGCCTTCACCTGGCCAAGTTGGCAACTGAATCTAACTACCACAGCTAGTAAATAAGAGATTAGCTATTTTATTTAAAGCCACATACTTCTCCTGTGGAATTATGTAATTGTCACTCATAAAGGCTATGTGGCAACGAGGGACAACAGCAGGTAAACTGAACTCATTTTGTAGCTTGATTTAGTAATTTTAATGAATGTTACATGTATTTCCATATCAGTAAAGATAGTTCTATGAGAGTATTTCCCAAAGTGTGTCTCAAATACATTCTGTGTTGATGATTTATCAGGCAGCATTAATCGATTGCAGATACACAATGGTTAACAGCTTATTCAAAGTACCAGAAGATCCTCAAATACAGAAATCATTTTAATGTTTAAGCCAGAGTTTATAAAATGTATCCACTTGCTTTTACTGTTAGTAGCTTTGTGAAATGTGATACAACAATATGTCATTTATTGAAGCCCTGTGATGGTATATATATATATATATATATTCTTCCTCTGATAGTTCCCCTGAACACAGTGAGATCTGTAGATGCCAGAAGCTTGCTTCTCAGTAAGGTGAATAACTTCTTGTTTTCCAATACCTGAGCTTGGTTTTAGCATCTTCTTCTTGAGCATTAGGCTGGTAGATGTGAAGTTACGTAGATTCCTGAAGAATTTCGCCTATCAAACATTTTCCAAAATTGCAGGTACTGAACTGAAGAGGAATCTCCAATTTCTGCTTACTCTTAGTCTCAGTATGTGGAAAATGATTGGTTTTTATATTGTTTTTAGCAACATTGAGCTTCCCTTTATATAAATTCAAAATTAAAAGCTACAACACCAAGAGCTTCCATAGTTTCTCCAAACCTTTCCAAATTCATGTACACAGGCCTCAAATTTCTTCCCCACCTTAACTTAACCCTGATGATGATGCTGAGAATATGCTAATGAGATTTATGGTTGGGATGGAGACAGAGGTGGCATCTTTAGCAAGTGGCTTTCACTTATTGTTCAGGGTCAAGACCCTGAGATAGGAATAAGCAATGGGGTCATGAAAATCTCCAACTGCCTTTCTGAGAGGCTCCAGTATCTTGTTTCAGTTGTTTAGGTAAAAACTTCCTCCTGGGTCTTGAAAGTTCATCAGTCTATATGTCTTTTAAATCTTTTGCATGTTTTTGAAAATGCGAGAGAAGATCCTTCAACTGATTTAGTTGACTTGTGCATTTTTTTTTTGCTCTTTTCCATTTCCTTATAATTGTACTAGCTGATGTCCACAATATATATATATTTTTGGCATGGGCAGGCACTGGGAATCGAACATTGTGTCTCTGGCATGGCAGGCAGGAACTCTGTCACTGAGCCACCGTGGCCCGTCCCCACAGCTTTTGAGTGATGACAGCCAAGTAATTCTCCCTCTACCAATTGAGCTGTACATTGACTAATACTCACTAATATATTTTTGTTCACAAACATGTCTGTGCCATTTTATTTTCAAAGTTAATTTTTTCCTTAATATTGCATAAACTGATGAAATATAGGAGCTCCCTTCTTCAAAAACACTTCAATTAACCAAATGCTTCAGAAAGACCTGATAATTTAAAAAAGACTTCTGAATGAGAAAAGGCAAAGTAACTATAAAAGTTTGAGGAGAAAATTACAAAAATCCAAAAATTTCATAAAGACAGCTTAACAAGTGTCTTCATGTTTTCTTTCTAAATAAAACAAATGAGGAAATTGGTGATGAAGTGTAATGGGTATTACTTAAGAGGAATGGCACAAAACTCCACTTAGGGATTATTTTATCAAAGAAAAGGTTTTGACCTTTGGTAAAAAATATTGTCAAATAATTACATGTTGATGTATTTTAAGTGAAAATACAATTTTGACATTACTGCTACAAAGATATCATGATTGGTTACAATTTTGCTTCTGCTTTGCCTCCACGTTTCTTGATAATGTCCTCCCACACTGATTTTGGGCTTCCCTGGTTCCTTGTTCTCATTTAGACTCCTGGTGCTGCCTTAGGAACTTGCCTGGTTATCCCATCATGGATGACAGCTGAGTTGTCCCATGTGAGTCTGTCCTAAAGTCCCCAGTTAGCTGGTAACCTACTTGTTATCTGCAAATGCAGGAGTGAGCTGAGCTGATTTCAGCAAATGAGGCACAATTAAATAGAGCTGCCTGGGTAGTTCAGTGGTTAGAATGCTTGCCTTTCATGCAGGAGACCCGGGTTCTAGTCCTGGAACAGCCACCCCCCTCCAAGAAAAGAAGAAAAAAAAATCTAGACCTGTCAAGGTAACCTGAAGAGTCATAAGAAATAGTAAATGGTTGTTGTTTTCAGCTACTGAGATTTTGGGTGGTTTGTTATGCAGAAATAACTGTTCACCAATTGTTACCAAGAGGTGAGTGTGCTCCAACAGAAACCTCAGCTGTACTACATTGGTTTTGAGATAGGAAAGTGAGCAGAGGCAAGAAAAGCATCAATTAAATTGTTAATGGAGTCTGGGAAACAGGCAAGAGAATTATAAAGGAGGTGGAAAAATGGCACCTTCTGTATATAGTGGCAACACAATTTGTAAAACTGTCATTTGTGGTAACATAGAAGGTGACAAATGTGTCTAATGGATTGTATGGTTTCTGGGCACAGAAATGAATATGTTAGGGGGCACCTTTTAGCTATGAATGTAGGGACCGGATAGCACAAGTCTACAAGGAAGAGATAAGCTGGAGAAAGAGCTGGACATTTTCCAAAAAGAATTATGAGGAAATACTGAAGGAACAGAAACTGCTCATGGGAAATAGAACTGTTTCTTATCTCCAGTCCTTCCTGCCTGCAAAAGAGTCTCAAAGTAAGAGTTCAGATTGGTGGCATAGGACAACACAACGGTGTGGCTGGGAGACCACTAAAATAATTAAGGCTGTGAGTAATAGAGCCTTTTAGCTGGACAAAGGTGCTTCTCAAAATCTTCCAGGTTCTGAGGTCGACATCCTAGCATTCCTAATATAGCAGTGCTTAAATCTAGATAGAGAAGTCTGATTCAAAATGGATTTTGGAATGGTTTTTGGTGATTAGAGTTGAGTGGAATCAGATTCATAGAAAAGCCACAGCGCTTTTGAGGTCATTGAACTGACAAGTGTCATCAGTCTGTACTAAAAGGGACTGATTGTGTTTAAGCTGCAAAAGGTTCTTGGATATCCACCTTTCTTTGGGCAAGAATCAGCCTGAAAAACTTGCTCAAAGAAATATTTCCCAAAGAAAAGAACAAGCACTTAATAAAGGACACAACCATCCCCAGAGTGGGGGTAGTGGCAACATCTGTTCACAAGGATATCAAAATCCCTACAAAGCAGGGACTCCAATTATTACATTTAAAAAGTGGAAGTGGTATTGCAGTCACCCTGGCACTGTTTTGACATGGAATTTTCAGTATGTTAGAAACAGATTATTTATCTTGTAGGTTCTTAAGTCTCTGAGTCAAGAGTAGCCACAGACTAAGTGACACATGAAGATGTGACACAGATCAAGGGAGCTGGCCCAGATGAGCAGGATTGCTCAACTTTGCTGGGAATCGATCCAAGCCTGAGGCTACAATTAGATGAAACTTTTTGGATCCTGGCACAGGGTTAAATACAGTTTGAGTGTAGGAGCTACAAAAATAATTGTCATCTGTGGGAGGATTGTGGCAGATTGATTGCATTAATAGTTCCAATTTTTCATACTTGCCATCACCCTTTCCATTTGGTAGATCCTTTCTACACCCACAGTGGGAATAGACATGTGGTTAGCTCAGGCCAATGGGATTGGAGCACACATTATTCATTAAAATTCTTTAATTATAAGTTGGAAAGAAGAAAGAGTTATGGGAATATATGACATATTTAGGTAAACATTATACACATTACATTTCTATTTATTATGTCCTGTCCTGGCATGTACTACTAGCAGAATATATCAAGGAGTAAAATTACTTATATAAATGCAAAAAAAGTTAGTGTTGTTAAGGATTTAGACTGCAAGTGTTTATATTTTATTTATTCCAGAGCTATTCTATGGATATGCTTCAATGAGATTTTTTAAGCCAGTATGTTTTAAGAAATATTAAATAGTTATAGCTCTTAGGACAAACCTTTAAAAAATCTTGAAAGATTGGTGTATATTTCACAATTAAAATTTTAATTGGGGAGAAAATTCTTTTATATCTGCCTACCGACATTTTTGGAGTCAGCCACAAATAAAGTGGTGCTAGCCATATCCTGCCCAACTGCACAGGACATCACATGCTGGGGTGTGGATGGCACCTCTAGAGTTGTGCTTTTATTGCTTCTTTTATAGAAAGTCTGCATAACTTGTCCATGTGGTTTCTAGTACACTATTTTAAAGTTGTTCTCTTAATGTCACTTACCATTTTTATTTTGTGAGGGAAAAAATACATTTTGAAACTGTAAAGCACTAAATTTAAAGCACCTTGATTCTTAATCAAATGGATTGTAGTTTACTGTCAGTGGCGTTTTTCTTGGTGGAAATCAACTTAGACAAGGAGATGGAAAGTTTGATTTTTTGACAGTTGTACCATATACTGTTATTTTAGATGATGCGTTCAACTCATTTAAAGACATTTTTTCCCAAGAATAAAACATGAGTCCTAATTCTTGAGATAAGTTAAATAAATCATTGAAAACTATAAATTGCTATGTAAATGCAAATTGTTATTTTAGTTTTGGTCCAAATATTGACTATTACTTATCACTTCATATTCTAGGTAAACATTTTCATGGTTTTCTTTTTAGTCAGTTGGATTGTTACTCTAGAGAATTCCGAAATCAGGAGACCCTGAGACTTGAATATTCAAAATTCACTGTCTAATAAAAGGCTTATCTATTCTTTAAGTCTTTGGAAAATTTTCTGTAGGCTATTTTTATATTTACGATATTGCACCTAAATTTTCAAAAACCCATGGTGTAAAATTGTTCCCAGTGTGCTCATATGTTATGTTTTTCCTTTCAGATATTAATAATGCTATACATGTTTCATTTCTTTAATATTTGTCTGGAATATCTTTTCCCATATATTGTTTCAACAATTTTGTGCCATTCGTTTTTTATTGAGTATCTTGTAAATAGCAATTTAGGAGATTTTTTGGTAATCAAAATTGAGAGCCTCATTTTTTAAACTCATTGAGTTTAATGAGTTTACCTTACTCCGTTTTTTTTGGGAGGTGTTTTAGTTTGCTAAGGCTGCAGAAATGGAATACACCAGGGATGTACAGTTCCTCAGAGAAAAGTTGACTTGCTTTCATCTGGGTTTCTCTGTCACCTTGAAAGGTGCAGGGCCACATCTGCTGACCATCTCTCCCGTCTTCTGGGTTCAAATTGCTTTCCCCAGGGCAATTTGTTTCTGCATCTCCAAATGTCTGGGTCTGTATCAACTCTGAGGCCCGAACTGAGGTGTGCTGGTTGCTGAACTCTGCTTGCTGAGCTCTGCTTTTAAGAGGAGAGCCTCTCTAGCCTCTGGCTAATTAAATTAAACATCAGTTATTGCAGAAAGCACTCCCTTTAGCTGACTGCAGATGTAACCAGCCAATGATGAATTTCACATGCTGATGATTTAAGTCCACAGCAATGGAACAACTGGGCACCATCACTTGGCCAAGTTGACGCCTGAACGTAACTACTGCAGGAGACTGAGTTTATTTCTGCTATCTTATTTTTGTGCTACTTACCCTCAAACCCATTTTTCTTTGCTTATTCTTTCCTTGTTTCGTGCCTTATATTGTAATTATCTTCTGTACTTTACTTCTTTTTTCTGCTTTACTATCATATAATCTGTTCTATTGTTTTAATTTTTACTCTTAAATTAAAAAAAGTATACTTACCATTAAACTTGATTAATGCTGTAAAGATACAATATTCATTATGAAGTTTCCAGAGAATATATGAGATACAGAGTACTGTAAACTCCTTCCCACCTTTTGTATTATAGTAGTAAAAGATTTTATCCTATCTTTATTTATTTTCAATTTAGTTTTCAAGCTACTATTTTATAGTCAATGCTTATTTAGATTTATCAACTTGTTTTTCCTTTTTCTTATTTTTTCATCTTTTTTTTATTCTAGCCTGTCCTTTTTAAATAAGGCCTCTTTGTCAAATTATTTTTAATAAAAGTCTATTTATAATAAAGCTTTTGCCTCCAAATATTTGAAAATATCTTTAGTTTACATTAATTTTTTTGTGGGGGTGCATGGTCTGGGAATCGAGCCTGGGTCTCCAGCATGGAAGGTGAGCATTCTACCACTGAACCATCTGTGCACCCTAGTTTATATTAATTTTTTTTTTTTTTTCATGGGCAGACACTGGGAATTGAACCTGGGTCTCTGGCATGGCAGGGGAGAACTCTGCCTGCTGAGCCACGGTGGCCCGCCCTATGCTAATTTTTAAACACACTTTTGAAATGGCTCCTGGGACTTTGAAAACATTTCATGCTTGCTTCTATTGACAAGAGCTCTTTTTACAGTCTACTTATTGCTCCTTCATAGATTATTCATTTATCTCTGGTTGTTTGTAAACTTTTTGTCTCTAAGTTTCTCATTAGACAGTTTGTACACTGTGAGTAAAACACAAATTTAGCACAACACCGGTGCACCACACAAGCTTGAATAGTAATCATTTTTAGGTGGTTCTTTGTCCCATGATAGCCCAGTAACATATTGGTTCATTATATTTTTCTACTTATTGTCATTTAAATTCAAAATATTCATGTGTGATGTACAAAGGATAAAAATGTGTAAATGAGGAAAATATATCATATTTCCAAAGATTATACCTAAAATCAATATTGTTAGATTTGTGCTTGGAATTTTAGATAACAGCTTTTTCCACCCAATAAAGTTACTTCATTTTAATGGATTGCCTAGATGGTTCTCAGGAAGTAATGCTAATATGGTTTAGTATATGGGAAGATAAAATAAATATTTCTGCACATTGGGGCAAATGCAAAGCAGCAAGGAGGTACATATTAAAATATAATGGAACTCAATAAAACTGACATTTTTTATTTGTACCATTGTTACTCATTCATTCAGCAAATATTACAGAACATAGTGTAAGTTTACTACATATTGGGACTATGAAGATGAATAAGACCCAAACACAGGAGTTGGCAGTCTAGTTAGGAGAGAGCTGAACAAACATGTAACAACAAGTGTTACTAAATCAATAATAATAAAAATAAGGACAATAAATATCAGTAGTAAATGATATTAAATGAAAACTCAGGGCACAGATAATCATATAGACCAGCAAACTGTTTCAAACTATTTTCAAACTTTCTCAATATTTTTCATCTCAGAACTCTTTATTTACATGATTACAAATTATTAAATAACATGAAAAACTTTTTTTATATAAATTCTCATTTTTGCATCTGCATTTGATCTGTTGTAATATGTTTTTTGGGGATTGAAGTATATGAAGAAAATCTGGCCTCATTCAGATATGTACTTGGAAAAAGCAGCAATAATTAATTAGCCTTTGAAAATAATTGCTGATATCTTATGTTGATCCTATACTATGACTACACAAGTCATAATTTCTATAAGTTTAGTTGGAGTATGGAATCTGAACCCATATCAACAAATTTTTCATACTGTTACATTAAAATATGTTGGTCTACTTTGAATTTTGAATGTATCTGTTACCCATACATGATTTTGGAAAATAGTGTTTCATTGAGTTTACCTATTGTCATGGTCAGGTTCATGTGTCAACTTGGCCAAATGGTGGTACCTGTTTGTCTGGATGGGCAGGTGCTGGCCTGTCTGTTGCAATGAGGACATTTCATAGAATTAAGTTATGATCATGCCAGCTGCATCCACAGCTGATTCCATTTGGAATCTTGCAATCAGCCGAGGGTAGTGTCTTCTGCAATGAGTGGTGCTCTATCTAATCATTGGAAGCCTTATAAGCAGGATTCAGAAGAGACAGGCTCTCTTCCTGCTTCGGCCAGTGACCCTCTCCTTTGGAGTTCATCCAGACCTTCCATCAGAATTGTCAGCTTCACAGCCTGCCCTGCAGATTTTGGACTCTGCGTTCCCATGGTCACATGAGACACTTTTATAAATTTTATATTTGGGAATGTTCCCTGTTGATTCTGTTTCTCTAGAGAACCCTAACTAATACAACTTGGTACCAGGAGTGGGTCTTAAGAAACAGAATCTTAAAAATGGGTTATGAATGGTTTTCTACTCTGACCGGACTCAAAGGGACTAAGGACTCTGTTCCCATAATCAGAATGACACTCCCAATCCATGGAGTGAGTTGGCAAAAGAGATAGTCAAAATATCACCATTCGATTTTCCTAATGCTTTGCTTGTTCATAGCCAGCCTCTGGGGGATAATGTTTTTGACATCTTTGCAGAGTTTTGTTGAAATAAGAGGTATAGATGTGTTGGCTGGCTGTTGTTAGATACACTGGATACATTAAGGAGTGAAAGGGATAGGCTTAAGGCTTCAAATGAGAAGCTTAAGTGCTGTCTGACTGATGTAGAAGCTTCTATGAGGATCCTGAAGGAAAATCTTATTTCCTGTAGCTGTAGACTTGAGATTTCTGAAAATCAGACTCAGAATCTGATTGTTAGAGTAGCAACTTTACAATATAAACTGAAATCTCAATGTTGCATGGTGTCTGCTGTTAAAGTGCGGGCATTGATTGGAAAGGAGTGGGATATCCCTGTAATAGTCTTCCCTGAGGATATAGCCCTCCCACCTCCAGCCTGCCTTGAGTAGTTGGCCACCCAACCTCCTCCTGAAGGGATTAGCCCTAGAGTGATTAATCCTGTTTAACCAGATGAAACTGCAAATGAATGCCCTGAAGCAAATGGCTTGGAAGATATTTCTAATTGTTTTCATGACCCACCCCCACCACCTCTCATTTCTTCCAGACCTATAACTAGACTAAAGTCCCAAAAAGCCCCTAAAGGTGAGGTACAAAGTATCACACATGAGGAGGTACATTATACTCCAAAAGAACTGTGTGAGTTTTCCAATTTATTTAGACAGAAATCAGGGGAATATGTGTGGCAATGGATTTTAAGGGTGTGGGATAATGGTGGGAGAGATATAAGGCTGGATCAGGCTGAATTTATTGATATGGGCCTGTTAAGCACGGATTCTGCATTCAATGTTATAGCTCGAGGGGTTAGAAAAGGTGTTAACAGTTTGTTTGGATGGTTGGTTGAAACATGGATCAAAAGGTGGCCGACATTAACTGAGGTTGAAATGCCAGAACTGGTATAATGAAGATGAGGTGATCCAGAGGCTTAGAGAGATTGGAATGTAAGAGTGGGCTTATCATGCAAACCCTGCTCTTACACCCCAGGAATGCCCGGAGGATGTACCTTTTACCAGAAGAGTGAGAAATAAATTTGTGAGACTAGCGCCATAATCCCTGAAGAGCTCTGTAGTTGCACTTCTCTGTAGGTCAGAACTCAGGAACTGTGTCACTGAGCTGGAATCCTTAAACACAATGGGGATGACCAGATCCTGAGTTGGCAGAACACAGGTGGCAGCACCTAATCACCATGACAGGGTAGACATGGCTATTATAATAGACAGCAAACTCAAAGCAGGAGTCAAAATTATATGACTTGCAGAGATTTGTGGCATTGGCTAGTAAATCATGGGGTACCTAGAAATACAATAGAAGGGAAGTCTACTAAATTCTTGTTTGAGCTGTGTAAGCAAAAGAGTTCTAGGTCAAGTGAACAGAAGTCTAACCTGAATTACAAAAACAGAGTCATGGCCCCTTAATCAATTTCTAGACTTGAGACAGTTTGCAGACCCAGAGCCCCTTGAATGAAAGGGAGGTCAGGTCCCTTTGGGGGAGAATCCTATTACACTACCACAAATTTATACTGTTAATCTTCCTCCAAGCCTTCCCCAAGGAAACTGACAGCCTTTTACCAGGGCAACTGTGCATTGGGGAAAAGAAAATGATCAGATATTTTAGGGCTTATTAGACACTGGTTCAGAAGTGACATTAATTCCTGGGGACCCAAAATGTCATTCTGGTCCACCAGTCAGAGTGGGGGTTATGGAGGCTAGGTGATCAATGGAGTTTTAGCTCAGGTCATTCTCACAGTGGGTGCAGTGGGTCCCCAGAACCATTCTGTAGTTATTTCCCCAGTTCCAGAATGTATACTTGGTATAGACATACTAAGCAACTGGCAGAATCCCCACATTGGCTCTCTAACTCATGCAGTGATGGCTATTACGGTGGGAAAGGCCAAGTGGAAGCCACTAGAACTGCCCTTACTGAGCAAAATAGTAAATCAGAAGCAATACTGGATTCCTGGAGGGATTGGAGAGATTACTGCCACTCTTAAGGACTTGAGGGATGCAGGAGTGGTGATTCCCACCACATCCCCATTCAACTCTCCTATTTGGCTTGTGCAGAAAACAGATGGGTCTTGGTGGATGATGGTGGATTATCATAAGCTCAACCAGGTGTTAACTCCAATTGCTGCCAGTCTTCCAGATGTGGTATCATTGCTTGAGCAAATCAATACATCCCCCGGTACCTGGTATGCAGCTATTGATCAGGTAAATGCTTTTTTCTCAATAGCTATTAGTAAGGACCACCAGAAACAGTTTGCTTTTAGTTGGCAAGGTCAGCAACATACTTTCACTGTCCTATCTCAGGGGTATATCAACTTTTCAGCCCTATGTCATAATCTTGTTCACAGGGACCTTGATCATTTCTCCCTCCCACAACACATCATACTGTTCCATTACATTGATGATATGTTGATTGTACCTAGTGAGCAAAAAGTAGCAACTACTCTAGACTTACTGGTAAAGCATTTGCATGTCAGAGGATGGGAGATAAATCAAAAAAAAAAAATACACGGGCCTTCCACCTCAGTGACATTTCTAGGTGTCCAGTGGTGTGGGGCATGTCGAGATAGCCCTTCTAAGGTGAAGGATAAGTTGCTGCATCTGGCCCCTCCTACAACCAAAAAAGAGGCACAATGCCTAGTTGGTCTCTTTGGATTTTGGCAACAACATATTTCTCATTTGGTTGTGCTACTCCAGATCATTTATCAAGTGACCAGAAAAGCTGCTAATTTTGAGTGGTGACCTGAACAAGTGGAGGCTCTGCGACAGGTCCAGGCTGCTGTACAAGCTGCTCTGCCGCTTGGGACGTATAATCCAGCAGATCCAATGGTGCTGGAAGTGTCAGTGGCAAATAGAAATGCTGTCTGGAGTCTTTGGCAGGCTTCTATAGGAGAATCACAACACAGACCCTTAGGATTTTGGAGCAAAGCCCTGCCATGTGCTGCAGATAACTATTCTCCTTTTGAGAAACAGCTTTTGGCCTGCTACTGGGCCTTAGTAGAGACTGAACACTTAACCATGGGCCACCAAGTTACCATGAAACCTGAGTTGCCTATCATGGGCTGGGTGTTGTCTGACCCACCAAGCCATAAAGTGCGGCATGTGCAGCAGCACTCTATTGTAAAAGGAAAATGGTATATATAAAATAGGGCCAGAACAGGTCCTGAAGGCACAAGAAACTTGCATGAAGAAGTGGCCCAAAAGCCCCATGGTCTCCACTCCTGCCACATTACCTTCTCTTTCCCAGAGCAGAGCTCTGGCCTCTTGGGGAGTTCCTTACAGTGAATTGACTGAGGAAGAGAAAACTCGGGCCTGGTTTACAGAAGGTTCAGCACGATATGCAGGTACCACCCAAAAGTGGTACCACAGGAAAGTGGACAGCTGCAGCACTACAACCCCTTTCTTGGGTGTCCCTGAAGGACAGTGGTGAGGGGAAATCCTCCCAGTGGGCAGAACTTCAAGCAGTGCACCTGGTTGTTCATTTTGCTTGGAAGAAAACCTGGCCAGAGATGTGTTTCTATACTGACTCATAGGCTGTTGCTAATGGTTTGGCTGGATGGCCAGGGACTTGGAAAGACCATAATTGGAAAATTGGTGACAAAGAGGTCTGGGAAAGAAGTATGTGGATAGACCTTTCTGAGTGGGCTAAAAACATGAACATATTTGTGCCCTATATGAATGCGCACCAGAGGGCGACTTCAGCAGAGGAATGTTTTAATAATCAGGTGTATAAGA
This sequence comes from Myrmecophaga tridactyla, assembly GCA_004026745.1. Classification (NCBI taxonomy): domain Eukaryota; kingdom Metazoa; phylum Chordata; class Mammalia; order Pilosa; family Myrmecophagidae; genus Myrmecophaga; species Myrmecophaga tridactyla. Next base: position 72,957 of record PVIY010006516.1, on the reverse strand, counting down.
TGACCCATTCTGTGGATACCAGTCAGCTTCTTTCCCCAACAACTCCTGTCATTGCCCAATGGGCTCATGAACAAAGTGATCATGATGATATGGATGGAGGTTATGCATGGGCTCAGCAACATGAACTTCCACTCACCAAGGCTGACTTGGCTACAGCCACTGCTGAGTGCCCAATCTGCCAGCAGCAGAGACCCACACTCATCCCCCAATATGGTACCATTTCCTGAAGTGACTAGCCATCTACATGTTTGCAGGCTGATTACATTGGAGCACTCCCTTCATTGAAGGGGCAGCGATTTGTTCTAACTGGAATAGACACATTTCTGAATATGGGTTTGCTTTCCCTGCACACAATGCTTTTGCCAAAACTACCATCCGTAGGCTTATTCGTCATCATGGTATTCCACATAGCATTGCTTCTGATCAAGGACCACACTTCACAGCAAATGAAGTGTGGGAATGGGCACATGCTCATGGAATTCTCTGGTCTTATCATGTTCCCCATCATCCACAGTAGCTGGATTGATAGAACAGTGGAATGCCCTTTGGAAAGGCCATTCAATTATGATGCCAACTAGGTGGCAATACCTTGAAGGACTGGGGTAATGTTCTCCAGGAAGCTGTATATGCTCTGAATCAGTGTCTGCTGTATGGTGCTGTTTCTCCCATAGCCAGGATCCATGGGTCCAGGAACCAAGGGGTGGAAATGGGAGTAGCACCACTCACTATTACCCCTAATGAGCCACTAGGAAAATTTTTGCTTCCTGTCCCTGTGACTCTGAGCTCTGCTGCTTTACAGGTTTTAGTTCCAAAAGGGGGAGTGCTTCCATCAGGAGAAACAACAATGTTTCCATTGAACTAGAATCTAAGGCTGCCACTGGGTCACTTTAGGCTACTCATGCTCCTGGATCAACAAGCCAAGAAGGGGATTACATTATTGTCTGGGGTGACTGACCCTGACTATCAGGGGGAAGTAGGACTGCAACTACACAATGGAGGTAAAGAAGAGTTTTCTTGGAATATAGGAGATCCCCTAGGGCATCTTTTAGTTCTACCATGCCCTATGATTAAAATCAATGGAAAGCTGCAAGGACCCAATCCAGGCATGACTACCCATGGCTCTGAAACTTCAGAAATGAAGGTTTGGGTCACCCGACCAGGCAAAGAACCATGGCCAGCTGAAGTGCTTGCTGAGGGTAAAGGGAACATGGAATGGGTAGTGGAAGCAGGTAGTGATAAATATGAACTATGACCACATGATCAGTTACAGAAATGAGGACTAAAATGCTCTTTTGTTCCTATTATACTATTTAAGTTGTAAGATATCAAGTTTAAGAATGAATATTACCCAAGATCTTGCACCCTATTCTGGAGAGAGTTAATGTGTTTCCAGTTATATGCAGGACAGTTGAGTATTGTTAGGTGAAAGAAAAAATGTTTGTTTTAATGTTTTTTATTTAGAAATTAGGTATGGCTTAAGGTGATATGTATAGCTGCCAAGTTGACAAGAGGTGGACTGTCATGGTTAGGGACATGTGTCAACTTGGCCAAGTGTTGGTACCTGTTTGTCTGGTTGGGCAGGTGCTGGCCTGTCTGTTGCAATGAGGACATTTCATAGAATTAGATCATGATCACTTCAGCTGCATCCACAGCTAATTCCATTTGTAGTCAGCCAAAGGGGAGTGTCTTTTGCAATGAGTGATGCTTAATCTAATCACAGGAAGCCTTTTAAGGGGGATTCAGAAGAGACAGGCTCTCTTCCTGCTTCAGCTGGTGAGCCTCTCCTGTGGAGTTCATCCAGACTCTCCATCGGAATTGTCGGCTTCACAGCCTGCCTTGCGGATTTTGGACACTGTGTTCCCACAGTCACATGAGACACTTTTATAAATTTTATATTGCGAGTGTTCCTGTCGATTCTGTTTCTCTAGAGGACCCTAAGTAATACACCTATCATATGTTCCAAGTCACACATTTACTTATACAGTATCAAAAATCATGTGTAATATCATCACCTATCTTATAAGGAAACTCTTTACTATTATATCTAACAAGCTCACAGTGGTGGCTGCACATTTTCCAAAATTCTAATCTTCACTTGAAAGCTTAAATTTTATCATTGACAACAAATATGCCAATGTTTTCCTTGAAGTGGCAGACTTACTGTGTACATTTCTGAGAAAATATTTGCCAAGTACACAAGTCTGAATAAATATAGTTTGTCTATCATTCATGGTGTTCCATGAAAATAATATTGGTTCAGTTCACATCTCAAACAATGTCACAATTGCTTTTCCTTGCGATAACAGTCTTACTTTGGTATGCAGCAGAATGCTTCATGCATAATTCTCTTTCATCACTCAGAATATTAAAAGACATGTACTTATGGGTTAACATATGATAAAATTAATAATAACCACTGCTTCATCAAAGACATTCTTGAGTAAAACAGGCTTTTTCTTTTTCTCTGAGGCTATGACTGAAGAAATAAGGATGGCTAGTACGGTTTGGTGCCACTGCCTTAATTTGGGATAAGGAGTCAGCAGTTTTTCCCACATTTGCCATTGTACCATTTGTATTAATAACAACATATTGAAATAGAAATGAACATTTAGTATTATTACAATAATAATTTTGCCCTCATGGACTTCCTTTGCCCCCCTCTCAGATAATACTTTGAGAATAATTGACATGGAGGCTGATCTTACCTATGTTAAATACATAGAAAATGACAAAGAACATATATTTTAAACAGCATTTTCTCTTGTGGCAAAATTCTGGGTGATTCTTTGTCTTTCAAAATTATTTTTATGTACTTTTCAAATGTTTTACTATGGGTTCATATTAGGTTCCTGAGGAAGAAAAGAAAATCATCCCTAATATGCTTGGCTGTAAAATGATAGGCTTGTAAGTAGGGAAGGACAAAAGTTTAATTAAAGATACGCATATTTCTAAATATGAAGGATATATGAGCATGTGGTTGGCTGAGAAAACTAATATCTGAAAATACAGGAAAAGAGGATATCATTGATTTAAAAAAAGTCCCAGGGAGAAAGGGGACAAAAACAGACAGCCTATTTACATAGTCACACATGTATTACCTCAGGGACATGTCAAGAGAGATGCTGCTACTTACATTCTTTTCAGGAGGTCGCAGGGGAAATGAATAGGCTGATGGCCACTGGGCAGGCATGTCAAAGAAAGCACTCCTGTATTGAGTAATTCTTTATCCGGACAGACTACATCATTCTCAGGTCCAGTGCAAAATGAAAATGTGGAATCTTAAATAATTATTAAGAATTTCAAATTGGTGGTCATAGGGCAAGACTGGGACAACCTTTGTGCATAGCCTGTACACACATGAAACTAGCTCTAACTCTAGTAACCTAAAAATATGTTAGGACAAAAATTCTAAGGCTTAATGAATCCTTCTCCCTGAACCATTTCAAGTATTTCTCCCCAGCAGCATAGCTGCAAATCTCCTAAAACAATAGGATGTCTGTCAAATATGTGTTACTCCATTCCTTTTGATTTGGGGGCTTTAATTATAGGTCAGAAATATTAGAGCTTTCTTTGTTGAGATAAAAGAGAATCATCCTCCACAATAGAACTTCTCAACTTTTCATGATGGTGTTTCTGAGTTTTTTATTAAATATTTTCTCAAATTCACAACTTTGATGTCCAGTACGGCCAGTCATTTTGGCATTTGTTCCCAAGTGTAATAGAGAGGACTATATTTTCTAATATAGAGATATAGCTGTTTAATGCCACGGAATATCCAGAAACATAATTTATAAGGGAGAAAGTGTAGAGATTTACAGGAATTAAGCCATATTATGGCACTCAATTACAAGTGAATAAAAAGGAGAACACAAGAACATGGGAATGACCTGAAATGATAGTGTAATCTATGCATTGTTCTTTATACTTGGATAAATTATTTTCTGCATTTTTTTTTCATTTTGCTTTTTTTTAAAAGTGTTTGGATATAAGTCATGTTGTCTTCTGGTAGCTCAGTTATAAAGTTTCCTTATTTCTAAGGACAGAAAATCAACTCCATGAAATAGTGATAAATGAAACAGGATTCTTAATGTTCATCTCATGCCTGTTGGGAATGGAGTAAATCACTGTAAGCTGATGGCAGGGATATCTCTCCCAGATACTTTCTCTTTAATATGAACATATTTTTCAAATCAATAACCACATCTATCTAATCTAAATATTCACAATGTCATTATGTCAGCTTTTTTCCAAGCTAATAATGTTTGTATGTGAGCAATATGCAAAATATTAATATAATGAATTCACTCCATATCTAGAGGTCTTTGAAATGACACCTGATATGACACGTAACTATTTCACAGTAGGGAACAGTGGTAGTCTGCAGAAAGAAAACACCCTCCATCATTACTGAGATATATGTCTATATATGCATTTTATTTTAATCTAACCAATCTGAGAAATATTCATCATATTTCTCTGAGCTTACTGTGGAAAAGTGAACAATAAATCTGAAATGGATTTGTGGTTTAACTAGAGGTCCACATAAGAGCAGATCATCATTGCCTTCATCATGTGTCAATTCAAGTATGATTTATCACAATTCACAGACAGTTCAGGTTTAATTTCACATGATTTACAGTATATTAACAGTATATTAAGCCATTAATCAAGCATGGCATTACTTTTCCTAAAACATTTATTTTATTTCTATTTGACAGACACTTATGTAGTGCTTATGAAATAGTAAGCCCTTCTAAGCATTTTATAAATATCAACTCATTTAATTATCATAATAACCACAAGATGAAGGTACTACTGTAATCCCCATATCAGACATGAGGCAAAAAGAGGCTGAGTGGCAGTATTTATGGAAGTCAAGAATAACTATTCTGTGCTAGTGGAAGTCAGGAGACAGCAAGTAACTGGAGGGATACCAGGAAAGGGAAATCTGGGGGCTCATGTCATTCTTTTTCTGGATTTGGATGCTGGTTACATAGGATTTAGGATTGCACCCTTTGTGGGAATTCATTGAGCTATATACTTAAGGTAAATCCTCCATCCTCTCTATATATTATCCTTCAAAAAAAAGTTAGGGAACAAAAGAGGCTAAATGCCTTGGCCAAAATCATGTAAACTGCAAGCAGCAGGGCCAAGATTTGACCCCAGGGTTGTCTAAATTCTTAACTACCATGATACTGATTTTTGTTTTGCTCTTTGAATTTTCTCTGCCAGGGCCCTTCCTATATCTCCATCTTGGTAATAAGGCCCCTAGTATTTCCTTGCCCTGGGCTCTTTGCAACATGGATAAAAATTTATAGGAAGACTATGGCTCTCTCTGGTGTTTTTCTTCATGTAGATGCTTAAAGATATTGAAGAGGTAAGCTATATAGAGGAGAGATAGAAGAGAGTTTCTTTAAGCATAGCAAAAGAGTAGTTTCTCCCAGATACTAGTGAGGGGATGAGGTCATAGTTTGGAAACTTTTTAAGGACCTATGCCCCCTCCAGAGCAGAGTTTGGTGAAGGTGGTGAGACTACAGTGGGAAGGGCTACTGGTAAGCCTAAGGTTGCCCACCCCATGGGCCTGTCATTCACAGCCCTGTTATAGACTTCTGGGTCAAAAAAAGGTGATCCACAGAACCTCAAGGGACCACAGTAGTCCTTGGCCAATGGAGTTGATCCTAAATGCATTCATTTTACTCTCTAAGCACTATTGACCCCCCCCCCCATATGATTTTTGTCTTTGGTGTACCCAAAATCAATTGCGTTGCAAAAAAATTAGTGTAAAACAAAAAAAAAAAGAAAGAAAAGAAAATATAAGTATAGATGCTTCTGTATGCCCTTAACCTATCCAGATAAAGTTACCTGATCAAGGAAGGAGGGATAGTTCATTTTAACCAAGAGAACCTTTAAATTCTTTTTTCTTAATACACATTTCTACTTTCAGGAAATAAGAAAAAATTTAGATAAATGACATGATTTTGTAGCTTTAAAAGAGAAATTTTCTATGTGATAGGCTTCACATTGACCTGCCCTTTTAAAAAATCAGTTTTGTGAATGCAGTGGAATTCCTGAGCCCAAGTACAGATATCTGCAATTTAAACTGGTTTTAAGGAAGGGAATCCTAAGTTTCTACCAATTTGAACATTTATCTGTTGAGCATGGCCTCTTGATTTCAAGAACCGTAAAGAATATCTCACAACAGCAGGCTGAATCATTCTACTGTGTACTAAGAAGAAAAAAGTAAAGAGAGTAGATTTTCTCAGACTGCTTCTGGTTATCAGGAGATCACTGGGGAAAACAGGAAGTGGGAAACTGTATTAAAAGGAGATCATCATTCACACACATTGCAAATATCATGACACCCCAGGGCTTTCTCCAAGTCGGTGCACTCAGCATTGGAATCAGGGTAATAGTGGCTTTTTGTCAACTGAAGCCAGCAGCAGTGGCTTCTGGCTGAGTTTAGAATTAATTATTTATCTACTCCAGGTCCAGAGTTGCTCCGTGTGGTGTATTCTCATTTTGGCCCAGAGGCATAAAATCATGAGAGCAGTGAGTGCAGTGTAGAAAGTGGTAGAAAGGCTCACGAGGGCTCTTGGGAGAATCATTACAAACTGTGCACAGTTGATTGTTGCCTGGTCTTGAATTTTAAACTGTCTAAGTGCCAGAAAACTGTTAACACTTTGTAATTTTGGTCAGGAGAAGCCAATTTTTTTGTTTGTTTGTGTGCTCCTAGGAGCTAAAGTCTATCGGTGATCCCAACACAGCAATTGTCTATAACAGACAACAACCATGATTGGATTAATTCCTTTGTTGCTTTCTCTGTGACAGAATTACTCATGAAGCCATAGCTATCTCCTCCTGCGGAGCCCCTAACTTCTTATGCTTCCTGAATATCCCTGAGGTTATGAATCCTGCAACATGTGAATTTAAAATATTTTATTCTTATCTGCAGGAAGCACCTGGCATTTATATTCACTCCCACGTTATTAGGCTTTGGTAGCGTCTTCCTCTTCCTATAGAAATGTAAAATATATAATAATACAATGGATATGGAACTTTTATTATTTTTTCCTAGAAAACATTGTTATGGTTTGATAAATAGGAAAATAATTTTAAAGAGTGAATTTTCCATTTGGGCTTTCACATTTTTTTTTTTTTAAATATCATATACGAAATCAAAATAAAGAATTTTTTTTCAAGATATAGTTCTAGTTGTCATAGTGGAAACTAAAATATGTCATTATGATAAAACAATGAGGGAGTAGAAAGGAACAAATTTACCTAATAAAATGTGAAATAAGGCCAACATTGAGAAAAGTATTATATCTCTCTTCTGTTCCCACTGTTTCACTGAACCTATTTTTACTGGGGTCACCACTGATTTCCTAGGAACAATATACAATGGAGTCTTTTTTTCTTATTTATTTCTTCTTCTTTTACTCAGTGTCTTGAAGACATTAACAATATGGGCAATCTTCACCTTGAAACCCTTTTCTCTCTTCTTTTTTTTTTTTTTCTGTTTCTCTTAGTTCACTACTTATTCCCTGACTGCTCCCTCCTACATCTCTTCAATAGATTTCTTTTTCTCCACCCCACCTCTTAAATCATTCTGTATCCAAGGATTGAAGCCTAGGACTTCTTCCCCTTTTATTTTATTGCTTTCCTTCTACCTCCTTGCTCATGTCCATTCTTTCATCTGTTAGTTTATAAGGATGATCCGGAATTGTTATTTCTATCTAGCATGTTATCATGAGCTCTAGAATCATATGTAGAACTACCTGTGAGACATCACAAGATTATTCAGACTTAGCATTCCTAAAATTGGAGTCAGTCTTTCCCCCCTCTCCCCTGAAATGCTGCTCCTTCTGTGTTTCTTTTCTCATTTTATGGCAATGAAACCTATGCAGTGGGCCACAACAGTCAACTGAATTTTCAACCTTACCTCCATTTTTATCCATTTGCTGTGAGGAAGTCATATTGTTTATGTTTTTAATTAAATTTCATATTTAGTCACATTTTCACTTTTTCTATCCCCACTGCCACCTCAAGCATTACTTCATAACTTCCTCATTATTCATCTAGAACATCTACAATTCTGATTACATTCTCTTGTGCTCTTCCAATCGATCTCTGACACGGCAGCAAGAATGATCTTTCTAACATCATAATTTGAAAGCATTTCCTATGTTTCATATTTCAGGGGCTGCCAGAATTCACAATATATGATTCAAATATCTTACCATGGCATACATACATAGTAGCAACCAGACAAAAAAAGAATTGTCAGACAATCTGTTCTTATGCTCAGATTTTACTCTCTCATGCCTCCATGCCTTTATCTTTTCCAACCAGAACAACTTATATTCATTCTTTAATTTCACCTTCATGATTCTCCAAGCAGACTTGTATATCCCCTTCCTTGGTCAACATTAGTAGCCAATTTGCCATACATTTTTCCAATACAGTACTCATCACATTGACTTTTCCTCATTTGTTTGCAGGCTGGTATACCATCTGAGGTCAAAGACAATGTATATTATTTGATTTCATTCATTAGCACATAATCTGTCTTCAACAAATATAAATAAATAAAAGAATGAATGTAATTTGTTGTAAACATATAGTAAATTCACTATTAAATGTTATCATTGCTATTAACTGTACAAAATGTATCACTAAATGCTATTAAATATGTAGTGTTTTTGGCTTGCTAAAGCCACGAAATGCAATATTCCAGAAATGGACTGGCTTTTACAATCGAGATTAATTAGCTTACACATTTACAGTTCTAAGGCTGTGAAAATGTCCCAATTAAGGCATCAACAGGATGAGACCTTTTCTGAAGACCAGTTACCAGTGAGCTAGGGCTCTTCTGTCAGATAGACAGGCCCATGGTGATGTCTGTTAGTCCTTCTTTCCTGGATTTTGTTGCTTCAGTTTCTGGCTTCAGTGGCTTCCTCTCAGTGTCTCTCTACTCACAGGAGCGGATTAAATGAACATGATATTTTCTGGAGTACATATAGCCTCCAAACTAGCACATAAAGTAAACAAAGGAATTAATGACATTTGTTATTAAGAATGGACTTTGAAGGCTGGATACATTTTGTTGAGTGGAGGGAGGGAGAAAGAGTTCTTTCCACATGAAGAATATAGCACATACAATGGCAAAGGATAACAGCAAGTTATTTGATTGGCTGAAGGGATTAGTTAGGAAAAGAATATAAAGAGAATCATAATATGGCAGGCCTTGAATGTGTTCTATTTTCTGTGATTTTTAAAAAATACTTTAGCATGGACAGTATTCTATAGAAATGTGTTGGTTTCAATCTACCTTCTAGGTTGAGTAAGTAAAATTTCAAATATCTAGAAATAATCAGGAATGCACAATTCAGTGGTGGCTATTTAGCGTTTGAAGCTACCAAAGCTGTTATAAGCAGTTCCATTATTGACTGGATCATCACTACTCATTTTTTGAAGCAACATAAAAAGTGCTAGAGAGAACTTTTATTGTTGTTGGCAAAATGTGTCTTATACAGATATGTGGATTGGCTTGATATAACATATAGTACCTCCACCCTTGCTGGACAAGGCATGAGCCTCTAGGGAACTCAACAGCCTTGAACTTCTGGAGCACATTCTTGGTTTAGGACTCCATTCTACTCAGTCTAACGGTTGCCTATTTCCCATGAGATAGGTGGCGAAATCCTGCAAAACTAAAATATTGTTCTATCTACATCAGGTGAATCTTGTATGCGAGGTTATGGTTGGAAGACCAAAAGGAAGACAGACTTGAGACATTTTTCTTCAAATAAGAACAGATCGCATGATGCTTTGGGTGTGCCACATTGCCATTGTGTGTATGTGTTTGTGTGTGTGTGTGTTTGCATGCACTTATCAGAATTACATGAGTCCTATTTCCACACCACCTCTGAACTGTGTCTATGTGTGTTTCACCATACTCTGGACTGTGTCTATGTAAGGGAAGCTGATTATCTTCTCAACAAAACCTAATAAATGTGAAAAGCCAAATTAGCTTAACTCCACCTACAATGCTGGCTATAGACAGGGACTTTGTACTGAAGTTGTTAGAAAAAGAGTAATCATTGAACTTTTTAATTGGCGGGTCACCTGTTGATTAGCACATGATGCTTTTGAGTCAAGGAAAAGGCATGCTGTGTGAAATTAGTTCAACTCCCCCTAAGCTTGGAAAGCACTTGTATAAATTGTTGGAAATCTGAACTCTATAAGTTGGTGTCAATGGATTATCCCAAAGTCATAACTACTACTGCTGCTATGTCAATAATTACAATAACAATAATAACAACAAAACTATCTCAGAACAAATATTTTAAGTGGTGCCATTGGGTCCTTATTTCCATTGGGTCAGTATACCATGAACACTATGTAAATAAGTGCTAAGTGCTCGAATTTTTTCTTTTGTTGGCTTTAACATTTAGCTGATTTTTGGTCATTGTATATCAAGTTGTTGGAATTACAAGGTAATATGGTGTCTCACATTCTCCTTATGTCATCTCTCTACTATTGATGTCTTTGCTTACTCTGAGTAAACTTAAGCTGTGAGAAGAGGGCAGTGGACAACATCTAGGTTGTAAGTTTATTTCTCAAGCCCCAGAAGATACTTAGGAAGCTCCACTCCAGGAGAAGTTTTCCCACAGTTTATCTGAGACCTGTTCTGCCTTTCTGCTACTTTCTAGGATGAGCAAGAGGACTGGGCAACTAAATAAATGAAAATTTATGTTAAGTGAGGTTAGCTCTTCCCAGATATCCTATCTACAGTTTTGACAAGTGTGATGCACACTACATTTCTCTTTTGTAAAATAATGGACATGAAGATACAAATGTAATTTAGGAAAGAATTAAAATTCAATTAAAATTTTAAAACAACCTTACTCTGCATCAATAATATAACAAAATTTGAATTTTTTTTTTTGCTACCCAAATGCAGAAAGCATTGTCATACCTTTAATAACATAAGTCTATGTCATGTATTTGTCTTAAATCTATCAACATATTGGGAAGAAAAATATGTGAAAAAGGTGTTAATTTTCCAGTCTGACAAGCTGTCTACCAAATGACTTTTCTGTGACAATAAATAGGTTTTGCTTGACATGTTTATTTACACACTATTTAATGTACCTTGAATTGAAAGGAGACAAATACTAACTTGAATTAATGCCAGATTGCTTATTCTATGAAGTTGGGAAGATAAATTCTAGACCTCAGATTCGAAATGACAGTAATCTGTTTACTAGTGAATGAGACCCAGAACTTCTCTGTACCTTCCCTTCCCTTTGTTAGGAAGAAACCTGATTTTAGGGGGCGCTGTTTTAGTTTTCTCCTTCTGAAGTAAATGGAGTAACTGTATAAATAGAGAACAATAAATGTGATAAAAAGCATAATGGCTTTATAACTCTTATAAATTTGCAAATGATAAATTTATCAGAATAAAATTACGAAACTTTTATTTTTTTTACATTTCCATATAGGCTATTTTGGAAGAGACATTCTAGGTTTTTGATCTTCTAGAATTCTTCCAGTGACTATTGGTAAGGAACAGCATCAAAATCTTAAAATGTACATTATTAATTATTTGACATTTTTTCATTAGTCTTCTTTGAGACAATAGGATTGCTTTATATCTGAGAGAAAACTTATTAGAGTAGATGCTTTATTTTACCAAAAATTTGGGCCCTTGTAGTAGCTAATTTTAGATTTAAAAAAAATTCAGATTAAGCAACAATTTCAGGATTAGCTGGAATATTAGCTCTCTCATACATAAAACAATGATGTGCTTTACAAATGGTCAATACAAAATAGCCATCTATCGCAATTTCAGTTTTTAGTGGACATGGTAGAAAAAGGGAAATCTAGATTCCCATTCCAAGGAAAAAATAAATAAGCAATGCCAAAAGCAGCCCTGATATCCATCATATAGATCTCATTATATATAGACTTTGTATATAAGGTTAAGATTAAACTAGTGACCCAGAATTCCTAACTGGAAACCAGCAAGATCAATAGAGGGAGCAAAAGTGCTACCAGCTGAGTCATATATTATATCAACAATATGCCTTTTTAGAAACAAACAAAATATATACATTAATATACATTACTACTTTATGGTAGTAGTATACTTTTATATTCCTTGAGATATGAGGCATCGGGGGAAAGATCAACTGTAAAGTGAAAGAGAAAAAGTACAACTAGCTACATTCCTTCCTAGGAACTTAAGGTTTTTGTTGGGTTATCATCATTTTTTCCTGTCTCTGAAAACTTTGTGTGAATAATCAAAAGGCAATAGGCATTTCTCAGTCAGTCTACAAGTATTGGTGGTCCCCTTGGGCCATACTTGAGAAATTTCTCCAAAAGCCACTCAAGTCAAATGCCAACAATGGGCTCATCTGAATGAGGTTGTCAGCTTGATATAGACAAATCACATCTTTCCTTCAGTTGTGACTATTCATATCAATATACAAATATAAATTCAGTGCTTTTTTTTTCCAGCAGAAAATTACACAACCTATAAAACATCTGGAGAAATTGAAAGACGCTTAGGAAACATTTTTTGAAATTTAAATGAAATCAAGTACGTATAAGATAAGCAATTCTGGAAAACAATATTATTCTAAGTATTTTTGAAGAATTTCAGCTTTACACTTTAAATCTCAATTCCTTGTAATGGAAGATATAATTCATAGATTAACTAGGGATATTGCAACCCATTTTTAATTCAGAAACTGAGTCTCATTTTCTGTTGGTGGCTTATATAAATTCTGAAATTTTCTCTTGCTAACTAATGGAAGTACAGGCTCCTATAGCTGCCTTGTCTCACAACTGTGAACTGTCAAGGTAAGTGAAAGTAGGTATGGAACCTGAAAATTTCAGTCAATTAACATGAACTACAATTATGTAGTGAGTGAAGCGTTCATGCCCTTAGTTCAAAAGGTCCAAACAAGTCTATTAGAGGTTCGCTGTCCTCTGGGAGAATTGTTATGTTATTAGCTAAGCCTCCTAGCCCACATTTATCAATTCCTGAAAGAAAAAGCTTTCTTCTTGATTGTTTCATAGTGTGTCTCCATACCAACTGACACATATATACATAAAGGAAAATCCATCTTTACAGCAATCAAAGTTATTACGCCTGGCTTTTTCTGCTTTGCAGTGCCATAGGTCAAAACTTTTTTGTGTACGTTGCTGACCGATTCGAAACTGTGAAAATTAAAACTGTGAAATTAGGAAAAAAAAGTCTTCTTCGTAATGGCATTGTCGGGTAAATGCACAATTCCATCAAAAGAGCTATAATTCCAGATACTTATGCAGAATATTGACACTCTACTTTACTTTGACTCGATAACAATTCCTTTGGATAATGTCAAACATTAATAATGGAATTTTTTTTTCAAATGCCTCTATGTGTTTAAGTATACGTCTGAAGCACATCTAGCCCTGAATATTTCTCCTAAGATACAGTCATACCTGCATTTTAAATCTCTGCTGATACTTTGATCTAATAACTACAGGGATCAGCTAATAGTTCCAAGTTAGCTTGAAGCTTTGTGATGTGTTTGTAATCCCTTAGGCTCTGTGTTTTGCGGCCTTCAATAACAAAGTTAAAAAGAAAAAATGCAACTAGTTACATTGCTTCTAAGAACTTCAGGTTTTTATTGGGTTATCATCATTTTTCTGCCATTTGCAAAATATCCCCATCTACATGTACCCTTGCCCTGCAGTATTTACGCCTCCCTGAAGTTATTTCTTTCTTTAGTTTAATAATGAAATGTGTTCTTTTTCAGGCTTTTGCTTCAAACAGCTTAATAAAAAAATAGAAAAAAAAACATTTCTAGAAATACTGTGGAGTCATGAAGACTTCCTTGTATTCTTTAAAGATCACCTTCTTTTCTTCAGTGGCTTATCCGAGATTGTGGCAGCAGGTAGAAAGCAAAGGTAGATTAGTTTCATCTAGTAGTTTTTTTGAAGTATTATTTAACAAATTTTTCCCATTTGTGCATTAGTGTGCAAAATCTACGTAAATTTTCCCATGACTGCAGACAATATCCCAGTGTGTTTTACAAAACTCTTTCTTTTGAAGTGCCCAGAAATCCATGGGTATTCCCACAGCTCAGGGATGACCCAAAACAAAGCAGTTTCAAGTTTCTAAGGGGTACTTTTAAATAACGAAAGAGAGAGAATTATTTTTTCATGTTTTGGGAAAAATCTGTTGAAAGTAATCTTTTCAGTTTTGTGGAACATAAAAACCAATGCTTGATTATATTTTTGCCCACGAACTGTTCTTGCAACTTGTTCAGGGCATGAAATCATTACTACAGTTTTTGTTTTACTTTTGTAAATGGTTCTTTGGGTGTTAACCACTCACAATTCTGAGAAGAGGGTGCTATTTCATAGCAACATTTTTTGTTGCGCTGGCTCAAAGGTTCAAGATTATGATTTGTTTCCACACACTGAAGGACTGAAATATGTCAAGATTTCCAGTGTAATAAGCCAAAAAATAAATAAACAAATAATAAGATGAGATAGAATTAAATGTTTCTGAAATATCTAAACTATAGAAACAATAACTCTTAGAACACTAGGTCATAAACTATTTCATATGAGAATACATAACATTTCTGCATTTCCATTCTAAAAATTTGTACTGCCAAATTTGAAAGGAACATAAGTAAGATAATTTTACTTTATTGTTATATACATAAGACAGTATATTTTTTAATGTTATGTGATCATGGTTTTACTTCTTCTCATACTCTTCCCATATTACTTTAGTCTGTGAGACTGGGTAAATTATATGCCAGATTAATGAGTCTGAGACTCTTAGGTATAGAAACTTCTAAATAAGAATTTATATGAAGATATTTGCCATCTCTTTAGAAGTCATAAAGAGTTTTTATTAAAGAACTATATACTTTTCTATTAAGATATTTAAAGCTAAGCATTAGGTAGCCCAACTGACAAAGTCCTTTTTTTTTACAATTCATCATTATTTCAATTTCCCACATGGCACCTGGGGAAAAGCCAGGGACAAGAGCTTTTAAATTTTGCAACTGATGAAGTAACTTTATATCATCGGAAATATTTTTTTCCAATTTTGTCAGGGAGACTTCAGGACTTCTGAACACAGTTCCTTGCTGACAATGTAATATTTGGCTCTAACGTTCTGGTGCTCTAACTCAGGCCTCTGGTTGGGAGGTTGGCTGGAAAAGCCACTGAGGTCAATATAGAGTCATAAAGGCACTTTCACGCCGGCACTGTTTTCAACTTTACAATGGCCAATGAAAACCAATGAAGCTGGCCAATGTGCTTCAAATGGACAAATACGTCTCAACATCATGGTTCCCATGACTTAGAAAGGCCTCTGATTTACTCACAATCACTGGATCAGAAAAAAAACAGTTATTACCTGAACAATATCATTATAATAGTGCACACAGAAGATGAATTTCAGAGTTAATGCAATAATGAGGAGAAAACACTGGAGATAGGCAGAGTAACCCCAGTTTTAGGTGGTTTATTTGGTTAAAAAAATAAACAAACAAACCAGGGAAAGAAACAAAAATTACAGAAAGAATATGGTGAGACATAGATAAAGAAAATGAAATCCAGGGAATTTGATATGACAGAAGCATCTAGACAGGTGGTGCAAGACCAAACATTTGAACTCAGGTACGTTCTACCATAATATGTTGGTTGTGTGATGGACATCTGATTGGTTTCTCTAACTTCATCAATGACTGACATTCTGGCTCTAGAGTGAGATTTCAGGTATAGCCAGTTCAATGAAAAATAATTGGAATTATTTAGGGAAATATATTGCTTCATTAGAAAAATACAAGCAAGCAACCAATGAAACAAACAAGAAAGGGAAACATTCAGTTAAATACAGGAAAGTATCTGAAAGCCAGATGGGTCCTTTGAATGTTAGAATCAGTTACAGGATTAGCGTCTGGGGTTTTATCATTAGCACAAAGACAGGAGATATGGTTCCAAATTTCCAATTTCAGGTGATAGGGCAATAATTGTGAGAAAAAGACAAAGAAGTTCAGACATAAAAGACTGAATTCACTCCCACAAAGCTCACTGAAAATGCTAACAAATGATATACTTCAACAATAGAAAACTTGAAAACAGATGAAGAATTAGGCATGAAAAAATTTTATACCAGGACATCAGAGAAAGATGTTACATCTGAATAGGTATTTATTGGAATTAAAATAAATGAAATGACAATTTCAGTGAGATATTTTAAAAGATGAACATTAAATCCCAGATTTTAAAAATACGGAAAATTGCAGAGGCATGGAATTGTAGTATTTTGGAAAATGACAATGATTAAATCACTTTAGTCTTTTGAAAGATAAGCATGAGTAGTAAAAATTTAAGGGTAAGCATAGAGCTATACTGTTTTAATTTCAAATCATTAGAAAACCAGTGTATGCCTTAAGGAAAGGTAAGCTATCTAGCATGAACAGGAGAAAAGACAAATAAAAAAGCAAAGCAAAACATAGCAAATTGAAAAACAAGATCATAGTAACTATTTTACAATATCATTCATCATAAAAAGTCAGTCAATCTTACTTTAAAGCAAAGACTTTGAGAATGAATAACAACAAACCAGCTATGTGAAAAGAGTAAGCAGCCTGCCTAAATATCTATCAATAAGAGAGCACTAAAACAAATTGTGGTACACAACTAGCATTGACTAGTTAAAATGAATTAACTAGGTTTAGGTATATTGACATAAATCTGGGGAACAACTTATAGAGTAAGAGGCAAGATGAGAATGATGTATGCTATAGTTGTTAATATTGCTGGAAATGCAATATATCAGAAACGGGTTGGCTTTTATAAAGGGAATTTATTAAGTTACATGTTAACAGTTCTAAGTCCATAAAAATGTCGAAATTAACGAATCCAGAGAAAAGTACCTTGACTCAAGAAAGGGCCAATGACATTTGGGCCCTTTCTCTGTTAGCTGGGAAGGCATGTGGGAATGTCTGCGAGCTCTCTCTCCACTTCTCTTTTCAAACGGCTTCCCCTGGGGACATTTTTTTCTGTATGTCCAAAGGTCTCTGTCTGTGTCAGCTCTGAAGCGTTTTCCAAAGCAGTGACTTCTTAAAGGACTCCAGTAAGCCACCCCACCTTAAATGGGTAGAGATGCATCTCCATGGACATAACCCAATCCAAAGGTCCCACCCATAATTGGGTGGGTCACATCTCCATGGAAGGAACTTAATAAAAAAGATCCCATCCAACAATATTGAATCAGGATTAAAGAACAAAGCTTTACTTGGGTACATAATAGTTTCAAACCAGCACAGTGTATATGAATAAAATTCTAAGGGCATGCAATGGCCTTCATGAACATATCATAAATCTCTGTCTCTGAAAACATCTCTTATCACTCTCTTCCTCAATTATTCTGACCTAACCACAACTGACCTTCTTGCAGCTTGCAGCAACTTGAATCTATCAGTGTGCCTCTGTGCCAAAGCCTTTCATTCTGCCTGAAGCAATCTCCCTTCAGATCTACCGCAACTTGTGTAACTTCATCGAGATCTTTGCTCGAAATCACCTCTTCACAGAGTCAATTCCTTACCACTCTCTCTTATGCATCCCTTATTATGCTCTATTCCTTTGTACTCCCCCATTTTTACTCAAAGCACTTATTCTATCTGATATCTAATTATATATTTAATTTACATATTTGCTTAATTCAGTCACACCCAATAGAATACATCTTTAAAGAAGACAGGGCAAAATCCTGACATGTAGTAGATGTGCAATATTTATGGAATGAAAGCATAAATAATAGGATTTTTCAATAAATGTTAATAAGCATATATTAAATCTTGTTTAGAGATATAGAGATATACAGGGAAGAGTGACAAGGAAAATATATCAGGATTTCTTTTCCTTCCCTGTCATCTCAAGGTCACATCAATGAGATAGGCTAAGGAAAATTCTATAGTTAGGTGGGATTCTGAGACTTTAGAGGCTAGATATCTTCTTCCCCAAATAAAGACAGAAACCCCACATTTGGAGCAATAGGATATCCGATAGCTGATTCATGCTCCTTGTTCTCCACAATGACCAAGGGATGTACAGGGGTTCCATGATTCCCAATGAAGAAAGCAGGGGTGGTGAGCAAGCCAGTGGGGCTTTTTGACAGAACGAGGAAGGATTTCAGAATCAGAGAAAAAGGACAAGTCAGGATGAGTCATATGTGACCAGATCCCAGTAGGACACCACCAGGCCAGACCCCCACAGCTTAGTCAATTGATAACAGAGGCCATACCACAGAATAAACTGTCCAAACATGGCCACAGCAATATCTCCCACTCCACATGTTCCTCTTTCAATATGATTTTGACAATATTTCCTCTGAGAAGCGTGAACTGTGGCCCCTACCCTTGAATCTCAGTGGGATTGTAACTTGCTTGTAACCAATGCAATGGGACAAAAGGGTCTTTATAAGATTTCTGAAGCTGAATCAGAAAAGTGGACACAGCTTCTGTCTTGACTTCTGGAATATATACTTTTGAAGATTCAAGCTTTCATGAAAGCAGTCATCTGCTCTATGGCTGCCCATGTGGAGATGAAGCTCAATCTGATTCATGCTGAGAGAGCACATAGAAGCATCCAGGTGCTACCTGGAGAGTGAGAGACATACCTGGACAGCTCCTTTCCTGTGCTCTCCTAGCTGCAGCCACCACCACTAGGCAAATTTATGAGGGACCCCAAATCAGAGGAATTCTGACTCCTGATACATAGAAATCATGCAGCAATAGTAAATAACAATAAATTATGTGTTATTTCAAGCCACACAGTTTTAGGGTCATTTGTTATGCAGCAATGGTGACTAGAACAGGGTCCCTGCAGCCACAGTGAGAAAGGTATGTTAGCCATGTCATAGGCCCATACGCCACTTGGGGACAAAAAGGAGAAGTGGAGGAAATTTGAAAAATGGTTACTTATCCTAACAATTTGGAATTACTGTTAGAGACCATTTAGAGCAGAAGAATTTGAGAGACTAGAAATTGGCATTGTAAATCTTTCCCTCCCCTTAGCACTCACCATGGAAGGGTAGCTTCAAGAAGATTAGATCTTAGAAAAAATTGAAAGCTATGTGTAACATTACCCCCAAAATTAAACATGAAAATATAAATATAAAATTCTTAGAATCCAGCACATAATAAATATTAAATTAAAAGGCAAACAGAATGATTTTCACGATCAGTCATTAATAGTTAATAGTTGGCTAATCTGTTCTTAGAAGAAAGTCACAAACATCAGGACAAATGAAAATGGTCTGAAAACCACAAACACCAAAAAATCATTACCCAAAGGGAATATTCCCTGTGTCTATTTAGAGCCTTAGAAAAAAAAAATAACTATTTAAAAAAGAAATGTCTTATGAAATTTTCAACATGCTAAATAAATAAACTCAGTGGGGAATTTATTGTTGTAGGAAAGGGCTGGCATGCGGAAGCTTGTGCATTTTAATGGTACAATTGCCTACTGATCAATATTTTTGTACTTAGTGTTTTATAGCTCAACACCATTTCAGAGCTGTCAGTGGGCCTTTAATGTGAAGTCATTGGTGCAAAATGCTTCTTTATGAACATTAGCATCATTATGATAATAGCATCTTTAAAAGCTCAAGTGACACCTTCATGCCCACAGAGCTGAATACTTTCTTGAATTATAAGATTTTATGCAAATATCACTGGAGACACTTTTCCTAACAACCTCTATGGATACTGGTTCTTGTGGTTGATTGGCAATGCGCAGTGGTGGCAGAGTTAATTAATTGTCTGGGAAAGTTCATAGTGTAGTGCCTTGTCACAGCACTAATAATTTGAACATTATTAATGACATGACAGCACAAAATGGTGTTTCAGTGAGGATTCCTTTTGATAGGATTAAGATATATTTGTAAAGTTTTATTCCAAAGTATTTAAATCCTCAACTTATTAGTGTTTTACCATAAATGTACATACATTTAATTTTAGCCTGAAGATTTAAGCTACTTCTCTCTTTAAATGGAGTTTAGAAGGACCCAATAGGAAAGAAGAGAAAAGGAAAGGAAAAGTTTTACCAGTTTAGAGTCATATGAATTTTGATGATCACCTTTCCTTCTGAATATACCACTTTAAAAACTTATATTAGATATTTATTAATAGCTACTGTGTACACAATGATTTCCTAAAAGAAATATACATGCATATGTATGTATATGCATGTGTATGAATGTGTGTATGTGTATATACATTTTTTTCAGGGGCGGGGTAATGGAAGAACCCAGAGAATGACAAAAGATCGTTAAGACTTGGGAGGGGAATGTGAGTGAAGACATACCAAGCTTTGGAGTAATCAATCATGAAAACCCAAACAGCTCCACGGTTTTAAAGCATAGGCTGGTTGTAAATATTTAGGTGTGTTGTGGTTCTACTTCTGAGTACAAAATAGAGGGCAGGGCATTGTGGTCCTAATTCTGTCTGAATACAATGTAGAGGGCAGAGGGTAGAGAATGTTTTTAAATCCTGTGCTAGTAATTTGATTAATGATAGACATTCAAGACCAACCAATACATTTTTGAAAATAAGAAATCCTAAATGGACACATCTTTGAGCAGCAATGGAATTGAGTGGTGCATAGCTTTACCTGTTATCACTGTGAATCAGCTGTACAAGCCAAGGGGCTCTGTGTGCGCCCCAGGTTAATAGCTGAGGATTTTGCACATGACTTAATGGCTTGTAGGTACCCAAAGCCAAGCCTTCTGCTGACCTACTTTTCCACTAAGAGCTTCCTCAGCATGGCTTAAGTTTATGACAGTACCTTTACTGATCAGTTGCATGCCTGCATTCATTAATTCATGTATTATTTATTCAACTATATTCTCATTCAATCAGTAAATGGGGTAAAGTTGTGAAGTACTGTGAAATGAACAAGAACTTTGGAGTTAGCAGACCTATTGTTTCTACCTGATTTATTAGCCCTGTGATTTTGAGAATGACATTCAATTTTTCTGAACCTCAGCTTCTTCATCCATAAACTGTAGATAATAGTTATATAAAACCTCTGGTAAAGTGATTGGAGCATAGCAGAGCTTAATATATGCTAAATTTATTAATTGAGTAAATCATTCCTTCTTTCCATTTTGCATACATGTGATATGCCGGGCACTGGGACTGCAATTGAGGAGTAAGCTATGCTGTCTTTCATTCAATCAGGTCATAGTCAGAGTTAAGACTGGTTCATAAACACATATTTGAAAAATTGACAGGAGTTTCAGCAGTGGTGCTGGTACGTGGCGCAGTGGAGATCCATGGAAGTAGAGACCTATGTTTTGTGGGGCTCAGAAAAGGCTTTAGAAAGATGATACAACCAGGTCTGTTCAGAGTGAAGGATCAGTATACTAAAGACACAGAGCACAAGAATACATTGCCACAACTGAACAATCCTATAAAAGAAAAGCAAGTTCAAGTAGGAGAATGGAAGTCAACCAAAACGACCAAACCGCTTTACTGTTACAAACTTTTGTTATCATTTTTAAACGAAACTAATTTGGTGGTAATTAACATCCCCCGATTTCCCATCTGCCATTTTGCCTCTTATAGCCATGTGAGGCCTTTTATTTGGAATATTATTGTAGGCACAGAAGGCTCTTAAGTGCTGATTCCATGAATGTTAAGAATTTTGCTTTTCAGATAATTCTAGTGCCTCTCAGCAACTTTCTTCTTCCCTGCAATTTGATGCAGAGAAATTTACAGAGCTGAATAATGGTTTCTTTGTCTTTCACAAAAATCTCTTCCTTTCTTCTTATCAGAGAAATGATGGTAATTATTGCAAAATTATTTAATAACAGCTACAGATAAATATAAGTTTACTGATATCATCACCGATTCAGTGAAAAACCTAATCCAGTTTAGTTGTAATCAAATAGGTATATCTCCCATCCAGGGCAGCAAGGGAACTAAAAATCTTAATTAAGCAGATATCACAGAACATAGAGCAAAGGGGGAAAAACAAATAAAAGTAGTTATTAAAAAACCTAGAATGACCCTGGGTTTATTGTCCTGCCATGCCAGACATCACATTAACCACAGGTAAAGCAAAAAAAATAACACTAACCATTCTCGTCACTTCATGGAGAGAAAGTTAAAGTTCAGGAGAAACTGTTAGTAAAACATTTTAAACTGCAGTGTAGGAAGATACAGTAAAAATAGAGAGCAATATTATTAGTCATTTTAATAGGCTGGGCATTTTTAAGGCATGATAAATATACCCCATTCGTGTTATGCTGGTCTTGCATTACTAGATAACCTTTGCTTTAGAACATAGCAAAGATATTTTAAACTTGCATCTTTGTATTATCTCTGAAATAGGGAATGTGGCTGTCTCAACCAGTAGCTTTGCACTTAGAGTTCCAAGGGGAGAGTTTGATATTGAGTGGCTTTTGAATTCCACGGCTATGGGTGGCTGTGTTGAGCGATGTATTATTTATTATCTCTTTGTACAAAAGAAAATCACAATAAAAAGGCTAATGTTGAAATAGAGAATATAACCTCTCAGGTCAGTGGCTGCTGCAATCCCAGGGCAAACATTCTTATTATAATAACTCAGCAGTCTCACTCCCCTTACTCTCTCAAGCAATAAAAGGTCGAGCAAATCATTACAGGTTCAACCAAAGAGCAAAGCTTTCGAGGATGACAATCTGCTGTTCATTTCACATAACTGCCAAGAGTTATGTCAGAGCCCTCAATGGTAAGCACTGCTATAAATTTTTCAGGCACTAGATTTTACCAATCTGCTTCAAAAAGTAAAACTTCAGGTCTGGGCCTGTGTGAATATGTCCAGAGGGGCACACTTTACCTTTTCACTGGTAAATATACCCATATGGGCAGTGCTTCTAGAAAACCAAGTTCCACGGAAAGAGCAATTCGATTGTTCTGAGGACTGCAACACCCATTTCTAATAAGCATTATCCTCTGCAAATCTCCCTGTTAGAATCACATTGAAACCACAACGACTAGCCTAAGAACTGCCCCACTTCTACTCTATCTTTAAATTTCTCAGGATTTGGTGCTCATTCCCTTTACAATCTCATTGGTCAGATTTTCTATTACTGGTTTCATTTTTTTTTTCTTCTTGCCTCCTCCCTACTTCTTCGCTAACTTACAGTGTCTACATTGAGTCATCCTCTTGGGTTTCCATAACTCTGCTCCTCCAGATCCAGGAGAACTGTCATTACTTCACGTACCCCTCTTCCTGGTCTAATCCCCAAACCTTCTCCTCTCTCGGAGCTATTCTGTCTCTGAAATGATAAATCCTGAGACTCTCTTCCTACTCATTTTCTTCCCCTATCTCAGCTGCTATCACTTCCCCTATCTCGCAAAACTGTGAATTTATTGTGGCCTTCATTAACTTGGGTCTTGCTTGTTCTCATGGTCTTTAATCTCCTTCTTGACTGTACATCATGAAGTGTCACAGCTCTCTCTTCAATATTCTCCATTTTCCTGCTCCCCTCTTTTTCCACTTCTCTGCCTTGGCCAGTTTTAAAATGCCTACTCCCTCTTAGGAAGTGCCATGTAACTTTGGTGATAGCCCCAGGTTTGAAAGTGTTATATGCCCCAGAAAAGTCATGCTCTTTTAATCCTAATCCAATTTTGTGAGGGCAGACCTATTATTGGGCAGGACCTTTTGATTAGTTTGTTTCCATGGATTGTGACCCACCCGATTGTGGGTGGGACCTTTTGATTAGCTGGAGATGTGACTCCACCCTTTCAAGGTGGGTCTTAATTAGTTTACTGGAGTCCTTAAAAGAGCCAACAGAGAGAGCGGACACAGACATTTGGAGATGTGGAAGATGCCAGAAGCCCCAAGAGATGCCAAAAGCTTAGAGAGGCATTTGAAACCAGAAGCCAGGAAGGAAGGGCAGCAGATGTCACTATATGCCTTCCCATGTGCCAGAGGAACCCTGGACAGAGAAAATCTGCCTTTCTTCCCAGAAGGCATCCTCTTGTTGGGTGCCTTAATCTGGACATTTTCACAGCCTTAGACTTATAACTCGTAATTTAATAAATCCCCTTTACAAAAGCCAATCCATTTTTGGTATATTGCATTCGGGCAGCTTTAGTGAACCAACATATCCCCTGACATTTACCCAGCTGTAGCCTCAAAACGTTTTGAAAATCCATCTACTATTATTTAGACTATTTCATGTCCTCCGAATCATGAGCCCTCTTCTTCACGAGACTTATCCCTCCTAACAAACCTGAGGACTTCCATGCACATTTCTAATATATTTCAACAACATATAATCCACAGTGAAGATTTTAGACATTGACTTTCCCATGTCTCTTATTTCAGACCAAAAATATGTCTTCACCACCCTGACAACCAGGGCTGGTGCTCAAAATATTTCACAACTAAAGAGGAACTGGTACCAAATAATCAGAAATAGAATGGAATGAATGCTTTCAAAACGCAACCAAGTGATGAAATTGTGAATTACTGATTATGTATGTTGTTTTATTTTGTTTCTTTATTTTTTTTATTAATAAATTAATTAAAAAAAACTTTTTTTTGGAGCTTGGTGTGGGAAGACATCTAGCATAGCAGATAGTGGCAGTGGAGAGAACACTGAGTTTAATGGTTAAGTTCTGGTATAACGTGGTCAAATGATTCTTCCCAATTGCCTGGTTAGGCAAGCACTGGCCTGACCCCTGCTGCAAAGATGTTTCATGGCTGGCTGATTAAATTGTCAGTCAGTTGATTGCATCTGTGACTGATTACAGCTGAGATCAGTTAATGCCTGCCTCCCAGAATATTATAATCCAATCACTTGAAGGCCTTTAAGGAAGAAGAGAGACCCTCTCACTCCTTCTTCAGCCAGTAAGCCTCTCCTGTGGAGGGCATCCAGACCCTTCATCAGAGCTGCCAGCCTCACAGCTGGCCCTATGGATTTTGGACTCTTCCATACCCAGGGTTGCATGAGACACCTTTTTCAATCTCATATTTACAGATCTCTCCTGTTTGTTCTGATTCTCTAGAGAATCCTGACTAACACACTGTGGTTCGAGAAATGCAGAGCAGCAGCAAAATACCAGCTGCCCTAGAAGTATTTCAATATTTAAAAAACAAAGATGATTGGACCATTAAATCCTAGAAGAATATCATTCCTGTTACATCTTTCCCAACTGTTACTGACAAAGACGACCCCACACAAACACACACATATGCGCACACACACACACATCAACGTATAAACACACATACACAGACATACACATCTTCTATCCAAGCCCCACTCTTCCTTTGAGGCCAAACTCTAACCATCCATTTGTAAACTCCTCAAGTTCTTTCCATCTTAAAAATAATATTCACCTGAACACTGTCTTCCCATTTACTATCTCTTTATTTTCAACCTCATTAGAAGGGTTATTCACTTAATATTTTGCATTTAATTTTCAACCTGTTTTTTTTTTTATTAATTTGTATTTATACTCTATACCCACTGAACAAAATCTCCCCTTCTCCTTCCACATTAATTTGATGTCTGCTCTGACTTATGTGAAGAAACAGCCTTATCAATAGCCTCAAGAGAACTCCCAGCTGCTAACATTCAGCTTTTCTTTTCTTTCATCCTCTGATACATTGGGAGTGTTTAGCTTTGTTACTGCCCTTCTTTTCTTGATTTTCCCTTTCTCTATGTCTCTCTCTTTGTTTTCATGACATCACACTCTCAGACTTCATTTCCTTTCAGAATATTACTTTTAGTCTCCTTCCATGGCTATCCTCTCTTCATCATCCCTTAGATGTTGGTGTTCTTAGAGTTTTTTTTTTTTTTAATTTGCATATGGGCAGGAGGCACCAGGGATCGAACTCCAGACCTCCAGCACGGCAGGTCGGAGCTCTGCCTGCTGAGCCATGGCAGCCGCCCTAGAGTTTTGTTCTTAGCACTCAGCTCTTATGTTCTTGACTCAGTTCCTGGTGCAAGCTATACAGGACCACAGCTTTGGGTACTCTCCTGGTCCTCTACTCTTAAACACACAGCCACGCATATCTATACTTTTCCTTCCTCTGTGTTCCCCTCCTTTCTCAAATGTCTCTTAAGTCAGCTATTTCCTTTGGCCTTCAGTCCCACTATTTTAATTTGGACCCTCTTATACCATTGCTTGGATTTTTGCCGAACTTCAACTATTTCCCACATTAAAGAATTTCTCATCCTGTCATCACTTTCATTTCCAAAACTCAAAGTGATCATTTTATACTCTGGAACAAACCTCTCAAATATTTCCATTGTCCTTAAATAAACTCTTAAGCCTCACAGTCAAAAGATAGATTTCACTTTACTTTCCAAACTTCTCCTCCCACTAATATCCCAGCTGAATTTAAGTTTTTACTATTCCCCCCTATACTTGATGGACTTTTGTATATCTGTGATTCTGCTTACCCTCTTCTCTCTCAATGTTATGCCTCTGCTTTCAGCTTGAGAATACACTGTGTCTTACTCCAGTGCCCAGCTTAAATGCATCTTCTTATTTTATCAGCCCTTCCTCATCTCTCTCCAGCCTTCCTTGGTTATAACCCTAGCATTTCATTTGTGCATGGTATTTTACTTAGATTATCAGTAGTATCTATGCTCCACTCTGGATTGTGAATTTTGTAAGCATAGGCATTGGATCTTATTTAGGGGTAGGATGTTGAAATAAGAAAAGGCAAAGGAATAAAAAAATTCAGGATTTACAATTTCACAGACAGAATAATTCTGTGTGATGGTGTAGTCTGTAGTATAGTCGCATAAGGAGGCCCAGTGAAGTAGGTTAAACTTCTCCTGGGTCAGGAAGTACAAAGCTATTTGAAGTCAGGGTGATGAAATTAGGAACATATTTTTTGTCACTCATTTCCACATTGTTTACTTCTAGTATAAAGGAATACAATTAAATTTGGATTCTGATATTGTTTCCTTCAGTCTCGCTAATTTCTCTTATTATTTCTGATGGCTCTTTTATAATTTACTTATGATATTCTACAGAAGTTATTACATTATATTTAATTAAAGGCAGTTTTACTTCTTGCTTTCAAATTTGTGTTCATTTTGTTTTCCTGTTTGCCTTTTTGTATTGATTAGTAAATCCTGTGAAATACTGAACAGAGATGTTGAAAATGGAAATCACTGCCTTGTTCTTGATCTTAGGGGTAATGCATTTGGCCTTTCAAAATTAAATATCATGGCTACTATTGACTTTTGTAGATGCCATTTGTCATGTTCTCTTCCTAGATGACTGATAGGACATTTTTAAAAATTCTCTTTTGTTAAGTGGGTTTTGAATTTTTACAAATATTTTTCTCTATCTATGGAAATAGGCATCTTATTTTCTTCTTTACTTAATTCATATAGTGAATTGCATTGGTAGATTTACATGTTAAACCAGTTTGTCATAGTTTAGATAATGTCTATTTGTTCTTATGATAGCATTCTTTGAATGTATTGCTGGATTCATTTGTTTTACATTTTATTAAGGGATTTTTCATCTAGGCTCATAAGGAATATTAGATGGTATTTTATGCATTGGTCAGGCTTTGGTATTATGGCAATACTGGCCTTATAAAATGAGCTGAGACATTTTTTGACTTTCTATTTTCTGAAATTGTATGTGTAGGATTGGAGCTATTTCTTCTTTAAAAGCCTGAAAAAAATTACCGAAGAAATAGTTCATGCCTAGATTTTTCTTTGTGGTGATGTTTTAACAATTCAAAATGTTTAACAATATAATTTCTAAACCTGATATAATGATATCCAGATTTTTTATTTCATCTTGAGTCACAATGAATTTATGTATTCTAGTGAAGTTAAATAAGTTGGTATAAAGCTATTCATAATACTCCTTTATAAAGTTTATAATGTTTATCATTTCTATAGCATCTTACAGATAAGGGCACCTCTTTCATTCTTGCTCTTGATAGTTTATTTTTTCTCTGCTTTTTTCTTGATTAATCTAGTTGAAATTTATCAAGTTATTTTTATGTAATTTTATTGAAGTATCTTCACACTCTATTCAATCCAACCAAAGTATACAATCAATGGCTCACAATATCATCACATAGTTATATAATCATCACCATAATCATTTTTAGAACATTTACATTATTCCAGAAAATGAAAGGAAAAAAAAAAGAAAAAAAAATCCATCCCATATCCCTTCCCTCTCCCTCTTATGACCACTAGTATTGTAGTATGCCCTATTTTAAGACTTACAATAGAGGTAGGTTAAACAGAAATGTAGTGTTGACATAGATATAGATAAAGATATAGGTATAGCTATAGATAAAGATATAAATATAGGTATAGATATAGAAATAGATGTAGATCAGTGGAACAAAACAAAAATGTCCAGAAGTAGATTCATACAAACAAGAATCACTGACTTTTATTTATTTATTTTGCAATAAAATAGTTTTACAGTCATTACAATGATTGTAAATAGTTTTAAAATCATTATCAAAAATCAGGGCTACTGGATTACAGTTCAGCTTCAGGTATTTCATTCTCGCTATTCTAATACAGTAGACACTAAAAAGGAATACCTATATAATGATATATTATATCTTATATATTTGATCTTTCTCTTAATCTTCAGAAATATCTGAGCAATGATCATTTTAACTTCTTTATTCTGAAAAGGGGTGTCAACCTTCTAGAGTAGAGGAATGTACCTGGTTGCTGTTCTTGGAGAGACTGGTACCTCTGGGTTTCAGGATTTATCTGACCCAGGATCAATTGGGAGAACTTGTTTCTGGAAAAAATAAACTTACTAAGACTTAGATAGATCCTGGGGAACTCTGTAGAGTTTTCAGGAATAGTGTTGGTTGCTGCTTGGCATATGGTGGTAGTTTAAAATATCTGGTTAAAGGTTGCATAAGAATAACCTCCAGAATGGCTTTTCATCTCAATCTGAAATCTCTTCACCACTGAAACTTTATTTTGTTCAATTACTTTTCCTCTTTTTGTTCATTCTTAGTCCTATGATGTCAGGGCCAGGCTCATCCCTGGGACTCATGTCCCACATTTCCAGAGAGACTTATGCCCCTAAAACTCATGTCCCACAGGGGGAAGGGTCGTGAGTTTACTTTCAGAGTTGGCTTATAGAGAGAGGCCACATCAGAGCAACAAAAGACGCTCTCTGGGTTGACTCTTAGGCATAATTACATGCAGGCCTAGAAATTCCAGTACATTTGGGGCAGAAAATAAAATATCAGGAATTACCCAGGTGAGGAAGTTTTAAAACTCTACCATTTTCTCCAGTCCCTCAAGGTGAGATTGCAAATATGTTTTTACTTTCAGATCAAAGCACTCTAGAATTTCAAGGTATTACATTAACTTGTACAGAATAAGTAAGGTTTCATTTCCTGTTCTAGGTTCTATGTAATTAGGTTTAAATTAAGTTTAAATAAATTGACCAGACAGGTTAAATTAGATAGTGTGCTATAGAAAATTTTAATTTTGGACCATACAAACATCTCTTCATTTGGTCTCACACAGAAGTTGAAGTTTAAAAATAGAGACAATACTATCCTTTACTCTGATTTACCTTAGTCTTAATCAGGCCCATTTTGTTCATATCTCTAAATGGAGTTTGATCTATTTCTCAGCTTCTTTACCAGTTGCTGTATAAAGTAATGCTGACTTTCAGAGCTGCAGAACTCTAATTCTTAGTCTCGTGTGTCCCACAGACACCCTATGTTCCATATACAAACAGCTCAGCACCTCAGAATCTATAAATAATAGCTAAAATCATGAATAGGGATGTGACTGCTGTAAGAGCTTACAATCTAGGACTCTTTACACTGAGCTTTATTTGAACATTCTGTCCTCCTTAATCTTCAATTGTCCAATCTATGCCCACTGTCAATCCCCTGATAATCTATACACTCAAATTCAATCCTCAGAGTTCACGTCTTACAGTTATTTTACATTAAAAGTGAGACCATACATTATTTGTCCTTTTTCTTTCTGGCTTATTTCACTCAGCGTAATGTCCTCAAGTTTCATTCTCCTAGTTGCATGCCACACAACATCATTCCTTCTTGCAGCCACTTGTTGTTCTGTTGTATGTATACACTACATTTCACCCTTCTGTTCATCAGTCAGTGTACCCTCAGGCCACCTCTATCATTAAAAATCATGAATAGGGCGGCTGCTGTGGCTCAGCAGGCAGAGCTCCGACCTGCCGTGCTGGAGGTCTGGAGTTTGATCCCTGGTGCCTCCTGCCCATATGCAAATTAAAAAAAAAAATCATGAATAATGCCACCATAAACACCTATGTGTAAATGCCTATTCGTGTTGCTGCTTTGAGTTCCTCCAAGCCTTTGTCTAATTATGGCATAGTAGGATCATATGGTAATCCTATACTTAACCTCTTATGGAACTACCACATTAACTACTCTTATGGAACTACCCTTCAGAGAGACTACACCATTCTACAACCCTATGGTATAATCACATAGTTATGCATTCACCACCACAATCTACATGAGAACATTTGCATTTCTTCCATAAAGAGAGGAAAGGAGAAAAGAAGAAGAAAAAGAAAGAGAAAAAACAACAAGAATCTCATACCTCTTCATTATCTTCCCTTCATTATTCACATTTAGCTTTGGCATATTGCCTTCATTACAGTTAATGAAAACACAACAATGTTAGTGTTTACCATTGAGTCCAGCTTGTATTAATTGTATTTTTACATATACAGTACCATCTCTAATACCTTACAATGGTATTTTAGTTTGTAAGCAGCCAGAATGCTATATATCAGAACTGGAATGGGTTTTAAAATGGGGACTTTAATAAGCTACAAGTTTACAATTATAAGCCTATAAAGATCGCCAAACTAAGGTATCCAAGGGATGATTACTTTAATTCAGGAAAGACCTTTGGTTCTGGAACCCTTCTGTCAGCTGGGAAGTCATGTGACTGGCACCTGCTGGTCCCTTGTTCCTGGGCTCCATTGCTTTCAGCTTCTGTGCCTGTGTAGTTCCTCACTTAGCTTCTCTGAGCTGGCTTTCATCTATTGACTTCCCTTGGCTCTCTCCAGGTTCTGATATGCTTAACATCTCATGCTGATGTCTGCCGGTCTCCAAACATTTCTAAGCATCTGGGTATTTGCTGTCCCAGTGTCAGCATCTGTGTCGGCTCTGTTCTGAAGTTTCTGTCAGCTCTGTCATTTCTGTCTTCTCTGGGGCTGACAAAACATTTCCTCTTTTAAAGGATTCCAATGAATTAATCAAGACCTACTGGGAATGAGTGAAGATGCATCTCCATCTAATCAAAAGGTCATACCCACAATTGTGTGCGTTACATCTCTGTGGAGATAATCTAATCAAATGTTTCCAATTCACAGTGTTGAATCAGGATTAAAAGAAACAGCTCCTCCCACAAGATTGGATCAGGACTAAAACATGTTTTTTTTCTGTGGTACATAATACTTTCAAACTGGCACATTCCGCCCTCTGGACCCCCCAAAAGACATTTTTTCCATATACACAATACATTCATTCCATCACAATATTACAAAAGCCTTAAACTATTTCAGTAAAAATACAAATACAATACAAAGTTATAACCAGTACAAAATTTCATCAAAGTCAGTTATAGGCATGGTTTGTTCAAGGCAAAAATTCTCCTCTGGCTCTGGACATATAAAACTCAGAACAAGTTATCTGCTGCCAACATACAAAGGAGGGGCCATTATAGGATACATGTCCCCATTTTCATGGGGAGAAATTGGGAGGAACACAGGGGCCACCAGACCCAAACAGTTCAAAAAACCTGCAGGGCAATTTCCATTAGATTTCAAAGTCTCAGAGACATTTATCCACACCTTAAAAGATGGCAATCCCACCCTTTCCAAAGGCCTATGCAGTGGCCTTGGTCTCTCCCCAAATGCTAGGGTGTGTTGCAACACTGGATTTCATTGTGGGGATTATCTTGTTCTGAGCTCCACCCTCTCCAGACATTGGGTCAGCACCTGGGATCTCTGCCATCTCTGGGGCAAACATTCAACCTCTCCAAAACAATGGAGTGGCAGCCAGGCTACCTCAATCCCCTGTTTATGTGCTCCACCCTCTCCAACGCCAGGGGTGGCACAACTCCTGAGCTATGAGGCAGAAGGCTCACCATCTGCTTCTGGGGCATATTCACCCTCTTCACATGGAAGGGTGGGTCCACTGTCCTGGAAGGGTGGGTCCACTGCCCTGGAAGGGTGGGTCCACTGCCCTGGCTTGAGATTTCCTGTCTTCAGACCTTAGGTTGCACGGTTCTGCCTCTGGAGACATGTTTTCCTTTACTTTGTCCCTTTTATGTCCCTTTTAGTGCAGACTGGCAGTGGTTCCATTTATACAGATCCACAATACTCTTATTGGTTTTCTAGGAGGTATGCTGGGACCATGCTCATCAGACAAAAGGACTTTCTACAAATCCTTTCTGGATAACTCCATTTTATATCCTCATTTGTTCTCTAATGACTGACTATTTCCATGCTTGGATAAATCCTCACATGGGGCCCTATTCACTGGGTTCTCACTTTCTGGAAGCCCAGAGTTTTTCAGGCCATCAATTTCTGGTTTCTTTGTACCCCAAAGTTCAATTCTCATATTATGTCTTTCCTCTCACATTTGACTGTAAGCTGCAAGGAGCAGCCAGACTTCATTTTCCACATTTATTTGGAAGTTTCTTCTGCTGTATATCCAAGTTCATCACTGTCTGCCCTCACATTCTGCCCTCTGTCTACAAAGAATGCCTTACTTCCAGTTTTCAATGGCATGTTCATCATTTCAGTCTAAAGCCCTATCAGAAGTATCCTTAGAGTCCGCATTCCTACCAACATTCTCTTCAAAGCACTCTAGGCCTTCTCTAACAAGTATATCACAATCCTTCCAGAATCTTACCCTAATCAATATAAAAAGCTGTCCCAGCATGTTTGGTATTTGAAAACTGCAGCAGCACCGCACTTCTCTGGTGCCAAAATCTGTTTTGGTTTGCAAGCTGCCAGAATGCAATATACTGGAACTGGAATGGCTTTTAAAAGGAGGAATTTGGGTGTATGGGTAGTTCAGTGGTTAGAATGCCCACCTTCCATGTGGGAGACCTGGGTTTGATTCCTGGACCGTGCACCCAAAAAAAGGGGGAATTTAATAAGTTACAAGTTTACAATTCTAAACCAATGAAAATGTCCAAACTAAGGCATCCAGGGAAAGTCTGCAATTCAAGAAAGACTGATGAGTCTGAAATGTCTTTGTCAGCTGGTGGCATGTGACTGGCATTTGCTGGTTCCTTGCTCCTGGGCTCCTTTGCTTTCGGCCTCCATTCCTAGGGTTCCTCACTTTGTTTATCTGAGGCTGACTTCCATCTATTGACTTCCCTTGGCTCTCTCCAGATTCTGGTTTGCATAACTCTCATGGCAATGTTTCTTGGGCTCCAAACATCTCTAAGCATCCATGTCTCTGTTCTGCAAGTATCAGCATCTGTGACAGCTCTATTCTGAAGTTTCTCTAAGCTCTGTTGTTTATGTTGGCTCTGAGGCTTCTGTCATTTTTGACCTTCTCCAAAATCTTTCCTCTTTTAGAAGATTTCAGTAAATTAATCAAGGGCTACCTGGAATGGGTGGAGTAATATCTCTATCTAATCAAAAGGTTACACCCACAATTGGGCATGCTACATCTCCACTGAGATAATCTAATCAAATATTTATAACCTGCAGTTTTGAATCAGGATTAAAGGAAACAGCTACTCCCACCAGATTGGATCAGAACTAAAACATTCTTTCTATGTGCTTATGTAAAGAGGCCTCCCAATTTAAAAAGCTAAAGTTCTGCCCCCAGGGATATTAGTTTAGAAAACAAAACTAATTGCCCTCACCTGACCTCTAGAACTAGGAAAAGGGAAAAAGGTTGTACCTTCCTAGTCCTGCATGCTCGCACAGCAGTGTACAAAGACTGAAACTTCCCCCAATTAAATGCCACCAAGAGATACTCAATTTCTTAAGTCCTGTGCTCTTACCAATAAAAAATAGTAGTAAATTCATTGCCCTCATCATATGAAAAATAATACTAACATCTCTCAAGGGAATAACCAGGACAGCACAGCAGCCAAATCTGCCTTCCAATCAATCAAGCCCCTTCAAGGCCTCATTTATACACCCCTTAATTAGGTGCATTCACTTTCTTATTCCCCAATTAAGTAGGAATGAGCTGCCCTACTAAGATACACAATTAGACCTGAAAGATGGTCATCTCCTTTCCTTTCCTCAGTCTCACTTTGCTAATATTTTTCGTAAGCCTGCTCACTTCCATTGTCCTCCTGCTATTTGGTCCTTGCATTTGAGGCTTCTCACCAAGTTTATGTGTCCGGAATAGAAGTCTTTCACACCAAATCAATGCACATGTGAGGATTTTCAGTCAGCCCAACTGTGCCCTGAACTCCCCCCGCACCTCAACTTAAGTGAAATAGTCAGAAAGTTCCATGCCCCATTAGGCAGGGCCTATGCCTCCTGGCAATCCAGAGGCAGGGACAGAAAACAAACCCTTGTCCCTCAGCACCCCTTACCATTAAGGGGTGAGAACTCTCTGAGTGGTAATTTGATGTGGACTAGAATAGGGAGAGAGAGGAGACAAAAAACAAAACAAAACATGAAGAAGCCCTTAAACAAAGATGGTTAATCAAGGTCAGGAAGGCCCACGTCCTGGACAGACAAACTGCCTGGGCCCATCCACTTATAGGAAACACCCAGTGGCAGCCAACCCATCTGAAGCCAAAAGACCCCCACCTGAGCGAGTCATCTACAGAGAAGGATGAAGCCAACTAACCCACCCTAATGCACTACCTACCACCAGGCACTACCCTGGAGAGAAGGGAGTGTAGAAGAAAAAAAACCCTGAACAAGAAAGAGGGTGGGGAATAAGTAAAGCTAATATACAAAAGCAAATAACCCCACATTGCTATTGCCTCTTTCTTCCCTTACCTCTATGTTTGTGAGAGTGCAAGAGTGCCTGGATATCCTCTTACAAGTGTCCTTAATGATTTCTTTCCTGCTTACTCTAAAAAAAAGAAAAGAAAAGAAAAGAAAGGATGCTGAAATTTGCCAAATGCCTTCATGCATCAATTGAAATGATTGCATGGTTTTTCCCCATTAATTGATTTTCTTTTGGTGACCCAGTTTCACATACTTGGAATAAAACCCACTTGTTCATGGTGCATAATTCTTTTAGTGTGTTGTTGAATTCAACTTGCAAGAATTTTCAGGATTTTGGCATCTATATTCATTAAAGACATTGGTCTGTAATTTTCTTTCCTTGTAGTATCTTTGTCTGGCTTTGATATTATGGTAATGTTGGATTCATAGAATGAGGTAGCTAGCTTTCCCTCCTCTTTTTTTTGAAGAGTTTGAGAAGGATTGGTACCAATCCTTTCTTAAATTCTTCATAGAATTCACATTTGAAGCCATCTGATCCCAGAACTTTTCTTTTTGGGGAGTTTCTTGATGACTAATTCAATCTCTTTACTTGTGATTGGTTTGTTGAAGTCTTCTATTTCTTCTAGAGTCAATGTTGGTTGTTCATGCTTTTGTAGGAAATTGCCCATTTTTTTTAAGTTGTCTAGTTTGTTAGCACCTAGTTGTTCTTAGTATCCTCTCATTATCTCCTTTATTTCTGTAGTGTCAGTAGTTATATTCTTCCTCCCATTTCTGATGATATTTATTTGCACCCTCTCTCTTTTTTTGTCAGCCTAGCTAAAGGTCCATCAATTTTACTGATTTTCTCAAAGAATCAGCTTCTGTTTTTATTGATTCTACATTTTTCATATTATCAATTTCATCTCTAATCTTAGTATTTCCTTCTGTTTGCTCTGGGGTTAGTTTGCTATTCTTTCTCTAGTTCCTCTAGATGAGCAGTTATTTCACAATTTTTGCTCTTTCTTCATTTTTTTTTTCCTGGAAGGCATTGGGCATTGAACCTGGGTCTCCAGCATAGCAGGCAAGAATTCTGCCAGTGAGCCACCATTGCACCGCTCTTGCTGTTTCTTCTTTTTAAATATAGGTATTTAGGGCAATACATTTTCCTTTTAGCACTGCTTTTGTGGAATCCCATAAGTTTTTTTAAAATATTTTTATTGAGAAGTCTTCACACATACATTCCATACATGGTATCATCACATAGTTGTGTATTCATCACCATGATCATTTTTTAGAACATTTGCATTACTCCAGGAAAAGAAATAAAAAGAAAAATAAAAAACTCATACATACCCTACACCTTACCCCTCCCTCTCATTGACCACTAGTATTTCCATCTACTCAATTTATTTTGCCCTTTGTCCCACTATTATTTTTTTTATCCTGCATCCTGTAAGTTTTTGTATGTTGTGTTCTCACTGTCATTTGCCTCGAGATATTTTTTGATTTCTCTTGTAATTTCTTCCTTGGCTCACTGATTGTTTAAGAGTATGTGGTATAGCCTCAATATATTTGTGTGCTTTCCAACCTTCCACCTATTATTGATTTCCAATTTTATTCCATTTTGAATGGAGAAAGTGCTTTGCAAGATTTTGATCTTTTTAAATTTATTTAGACCTGCTTTGTGACCCAACATGTGGTCTATGCTGAAGAATGATTCATGAGCACTTGAGCGAAATGTATATCCTGCTATTGCTGGGTGCAGTCTTCTGTAAATATCTTTTACGACTAGCTCATTTAGCATATTATTCAATATCTGTGTTTCCTTGTTGACCTTTGGTCTAGATGTTCTATCCATTGATGAGAATGGTATATTGAAGTCTCTAACTATTATTGTAGAGGTGTCTATTTCTCCCTTCAGGATTGTCAGTGTTTGCCTCCTGTATCTTGGGGCACTCTGGCTCAGTGCAAGTTATTTATTATTGTTATTTCCTCCTGAAGGGTTGCCCCTTTTATTAATATCTGGTGTCCTTTTTTGTGTCTTTTAATTGTTTTATATTTGAAGTTGAATTTGTCTGCTATTAGAATAGCTACCCCTGTTTTTTCTGGTTGTTGTTTGCATGAAATATCTTTTTCCAACCTTTCACTTTCAACCTTTTTTTGTCCTTGGGTCTAAAGTGAGTCTGGTATAGACAGCATATGGATGGATCCTGTTTTATTAATCAATCTGCCAATCCATGTCTTTTTACTGGGGAATTTTATCCTTTCATTAATAATTTAATGTTATTAGTGTAAAGGCAGTATTTTTTTCAACCATTGTTTCTTTTGGATTTTTTCTGTCATATCTTACCCTCTCTCTCTCTTTCTCTCTCACTCACATACACACATTCTTCATTTCTACACTAGTTTACAAACCTCTCTCTTCTGTATTTCCCCTATGTGTCTATAGTGTTCCCTTTAGTATTTCTTGTAGAGCAGGTCTCATATTCACAAACTCTCTCAGTGTTTGTTTAACTGTAAATACTTTGAACTCTCCTTCATTTTCAAAGGACAGTTTTGGTGGATGTAGAATTCTTGTTGGCATTTTTTCTCCCTCAGTATCTTAAATATATCATACCACTGCCTTTTTGCCTCCATGGCTTCTGCTGAGAGATCCACACTTAACTCTTACTGAGCTTCCTTGTATGTGGTGGATCACTTTTCTCTTGCTGGTTTCGGAAATCTTTGTCTTTGACATTTGACAATCTTATAAGTGTCTTGGTGTAGGTCTATTTGAATTTACTCTATTGGGGTATGCTGTGTTTCTTGGACCTGTAATTTTATGTCTTTCATAAGAGTTGGGAAATTTTCATTGATTATTTCCTCTCCTACTGTTTCTGCCTCCTTTCCCTTCTCTTCCTCTTCTGGAATACTCATAATATGCATATTTGTGTGCTTCCTGTCATTCAGTTCCCTGAGAACCTGCTCAAATTTTTCCATTATTTTCCCTATCTATTCTTTTGTGTGTAGAATTTCAGATGTCCTATATTCTAGTTCACACATACTTTCTTTTACCTCTTCAAATTTGCTGTTGTATGTCTTCATTGTGTCTTTCACCTCTTCTGTTGTCCCTTTCTTTCCCATAATTTCTGCTATTTGTTTTTTCCAGCTGTGCTGGTTTGAATTTGTGAACCCCAGAAGAGTCATGTCCTTTAGTCCTCATTCAATATTGCTGGGTGGTAGTTTTTTTTTTTATACATGGAGATGTGACCCACCCAATTGTAGGTGGTAACTTTTGATTAGATGATTTCCATGGAGGTGTATCTCCACCCATTCAGAGTGGGATTACTTACTGGAGCCCTTTAAGAAGGAACCATTTTGGAAAGAGCTACAGAGCCTGCACAGCCAGGAATCTTTGGAGATGAAGAGGGAAAACGCCCCTGCAGTTGCTTCATGAAACAAGAAGCCAGGAGAGAAAGCTAACAGATACTGCCATGTTTGCTATGTACCTTACCTGTTGAGAGAGAAACCCTGAATGTCATCGGCCTTTTTCAACCTAAGTTTCTTTCCCTAGATACCTTAGATTTGACATTCTGTAGACTTGCTTTAATTTGAACATTTTCATGCCTTAGAGCATGTAAACTTGCAACTTAATAAAATCCCCTTTTTAAAAGCCATTCTGTTTCAGGTACATTGCATTCCGGCAGCTAGCAAATGAGAACACCAGTTTTCAATTTCTTCTGTATGGTCACCCAATGCCTTCTTTATATCCTTCATCTCTTTTGCCATATTTCCTTCACTTCAGTTATTTGATTTAAAAGATTTGTGTGCACATCTAATTAGTTGTTTCAACTCCTGTATCTCAATTAAGGTTTTAGTTTGTTCCTATGGTTGGTGTCATATCTTCATGCTTCCTGGTATGAGTCATGATTTTTTGCTGGTATCAAGACATCTGATTTTCTTACTTAGTTTAGTCTGGAGTTTGGTTTTTCTCTTTTGCTTTGGGTTTTCTTGTGCGTTGGCTCCATTCTCTATCTTTCCTCTCTCTCACCATCCAGTTGTCAGATTGGCTTTACCCCCAGTCTCCTATAAAGACCAGGCACCCATAATGGCCTGCCTCAGGCGTGGGAATTGGCACTGGGCATCACAGCTAAAGGTCTCTGTTTGAGGGTAAAACAATTCTACCGCCCCCCAATGATGCTTTTTTTTGCATCAGCCTGCAATACCTGGGGTTTGTTTCAGGGCACTGCTTTAACAGTTGGGTCATCCATATTTCTCAACCTAAACTGGGGTGGTTTCCCACGCAGGAGGTCTAGACCAGCTCCTTTGAGCCTGGGATATGTGCTAGAAAGTCTTTGCAAAGCCCTTCAATCCCCCTACATTTTCCAGTCTGCCCAGCAGATGATGATGCTTGGTAACATAATGGTTCTCAGAAACTATTTACTTTCAGAGCCCAAGTTGCATCTGAGCAGGTGGGGCTGTAACTGCAGACTTCCTGTGCCCTCATTCCTCTGGCCAAAATCTGGCTCAGTGTGTGGTGGTGTCTCCCACTTTACCTGTGTCAGAAGACTCCCCCTGCCCTCCTAGTTTTCAGCTGAACCCCTGGCAAGGATCAGGCTGCCCACTGCTGTTTCCCTCAGCAGTGGGGGAGGGGCTTTTGGACCCAGGGCTGGAAACTCACCTCTGCCCATGTTTTCTCAGACTCTTTGTCCATCACTGACCAGGGCCTTGAAATGTCCTCTCCTGTGCCCCAGGTCTCCACATGGTGGGGGTCTGTCTGATTGCTGTGAGAGAATCTATATTCTGTGTCCTTGATGGGAGACAACCCAGCTCGGTTTCTGTGCCCGTCCTGAACTATGTGAGACCAAGTGTAGGAGAGGGGAAAGGACCGACTGGTCTGAGACAGAAGTTTCAAACCTCATATTCTTTCTCTTTTTTTCAATTCAGCACCAGTAGGGTCCTTCTCCAGTCTATATCTTCCTGCAGAGTCCTGAACTATTCAGAATTGACCTTTTTTTTATGTTTAATTTCTGGGAAGAGGTTTTCAATAACTGTTGATGACATCACTCCTATCAAGTTTGTTGATGTTTTATAAAAACAGTTTTTGCTTTTGTTGTGTTTAATATAAATATAGAATTTTGATCTCTGTTCTCATCTTTACTATTTCCTTCATTCTACTTTGAAAAAGTCTGTTCTTCATTTTAATAACTTATTGTCTTGGGAGCCTAGATAATTTATTTTAGAAACCATTTAAAGCTCTAAATTTACCTCTAAGTGCTGCTTTAGCTGTATTTATTCTACAAATTTTGTCAGATTGTTTTTATTTTCCTAAAGTTAAAATGTTTTCTAGTTTACTTTGTGATGTCTTTGAACAATAGGTAGTGTTCTAGTTTGCTAGCTGCCGGAATGCAATATACCAGAAATGGCATGGATTTCAAAAAGGGGAATTTAATACATTGCTAGTTTACAGTTCTAAAGGCCAAGAAAATGTCCCAATTAAAGCAAGTCTATCAAAATGCCCATCAAAGGCATCCAGGGAAAGATACTTAGGTTTAAGAAGGCCGATAGGCACATGGCGAACACAGTCAGGGTTTCTCTCTTGGCTGAAAGGGCACATGGTGAGCAAGGCATCATCTGCTAGCTTTCTCTCCTGGCTTCCTGTTTCATGGAACTCCCGGGAAGCATTTTCCTTCTTCATCTCCGAAGGTCACTCACTAGTGGGCTCTCTGCTTCTCGTAGCTATGTCGTTCTTTGACTATCTCTGAATCTCTCTCATTCTCCAAAATATTCCCTCTTTTATAGGACTCCAGTAACTAATCAAGACCCATCCAAATGGGGGGAGACATGTCGTCACCTAATCCAGCTTAACAACCAGTCTTGATTAAATCACATCTCCGGGTAGTTGACCTAATTACAGTTTTAAACATACAGTATAGAATAGGGATTATTCTGCCTTTACGAAATGGGATTTAGATTAAAACATGGCTTTTCTAGGGTCCGTACATCCTTTCAAACCAGCACAGGTAGAAATATATTCTTTAATTTCCATCTATTAGATGATTTCCTAGATTTCTTTTGCGTATTGATATCTATTTTAATTCTCTTGGTTGTCAGAAGACATATTCATTATTATATTAATCCTTTTAAACATTTTGAGATATGTTTTATGGCCCAACATATTGTCTATATCCCATTGTGCTTAAAAAAATAGGTGTATTCTTAAGATGTTTGGAGAGTGGAATTCTCTAAATAACATTACGCTAAGATGATTTGATATTATTGTATAATTATAGATTTGTATTCTATCAGTTTTATCAATTTCTAGAGAGAATTTTTAAATTATCCAAATATAATTTTTTGTCTTTTTCATTTTCAGTTACATCAGATTTTGATTTATTTATTTAGGAGCTTTGTTGTCAGGTAGAAGTGATTTTGTAATTGTTATATCTTATGACTCTTTGACCTTTATATGAAATAACCCCCTTTCTTATTCCTTGTCCTTAAGTCTCTTTTCCCTAATATTAATATACGCAATGCTGTTTGCTTTTTCCATGATATTTTATTTCAAACCATTTGCACCTTTGAATTTAAAGTGCATCTTTTTTAGAACCTTATAGTATGTGCTTCTTCTTTTACCAATCTAATCATATTTGTCTTGCTTGGAGTGTTTGGTGATTTATTATGATCATTGAGAGGGTTGTAAGATTGACACTTTGTTATTTGTTTTCTGTTTGTTTTACTTCTTTTTTCATTTTTTTGTTTCTCCTTTACTGATTTTTAAAAATATTTTTATTATAAACAATGAACCGACATTCCAACATTCTTGACATACAATCATTCTTGACATATGCTCATTCTTGAGATGGTTACAATCAATGGTTCCCAATATCATCATACAGTTGTTTATTTATCACCATGATCTTTTTTTTTTAAACATTTGCATCTCTTCAGAAAAAGAAAGAAAAAACTCATACATGCCTTACCCCTTACCACTCCCTTACATTGACCACTAGTAGGGAAAACTACTCTTTGATGACAACTGTTCCAGACCAAAGGCCCAACTAATCTGTATTAAAGAATGGAAAAAATATCACATGCCAGCTAAGCACACTAGATTAACCTGTTGCAGGGGCTAGATAAATATTGAATGGATTACATTATTTGCTCTATCTATTTTAGTTCTACCTTCCCAAATAGGTCATCAGTAACCTTTGTTAGATCTCAGACTGCTGCTCTTGCAAATGCCACAGGGTTGGGCCTTGAGTGGACACTCAATATCACCTTTAGACAAGTGACTGCCTTTCCTGTCCCTTTCAGTGTCGCTGTCAGAGGAAAGCCAAGTAAGCATTTTGGTTTTCTGGTCAGCTCAAGCAGATGCTATGCAATGCATTTGCTTAAACACTGGGAATTTATTTGCTCAGAGTTTTGAGGCCAGGAAAGAGTCCAATTCAAGAAAGACTGGCTTTCTGGGGCTGGCTGACCATTGTCCTTGCTCCTGGGCTTCTCTGTCATGGAGCAATGCACGTAGCAGCTTCTCCTGAGCTCTCCCTTTTCTTCCAGGTTCCATTGACCTTCAGCTTCTCGCTGGTCCCTCTGTGGCTTTCTCACTGTGTCTGAATTTCAGTCTGCTTATAAAGGGCTTCAATAATAGTATTAAATCCCATCCTGATTGAATCAGATAACACTTTGTTATTTGTTTTCTATTTATCTTATTTCTCTTTTCTTTTTTTTGTTTCTCCTTTACTGATTTTTTTGTTGTCAAACAAATGTTTATTATACTTTTTAAAATTCCTCCATGATTATTCAGTTGTCTATATTTGAATGACATTTTTCAGGATTGCTCTAGTGATTAAGATATCACTTTAGCAAAAAAAAAATCACTTAAGCAATAGCTCGATTATTTGTCCCTTTCTATATGGAAAATCATTTTACTCTGTGACTTACAGTAGTTTGCCTATAATGTGTCTAGTTGGGGTTTTAGTAGCACTTATCTTATTTGAAAAAAACTACAAAACTTCATAAAATCTAGGAAGTTCTTTTTTAACCATTTTAAAAAATATTTTCAGGTCCAATATTTTTTCCTATAGATTTGATATTTTAACTACTCATGTTAAATGCTACCGAAGCTCTAATTTTCTTAAGCAACCTTTTTACCCTAATGTAGTCTTGAGAGTGGAAAATTTTTATTCACCTTCTTTTGGGTTTACTGATTCTTCCTTCTACCATCTCAAATCTACTGTTAGGCCCTGTAATAATATTTTTCATTTCAGGTATTGTCATTATAAGCCATGGAAATTTCATTTGATTCTTTTTTTATAGTTTCAATTTTTCCACCATGACATTACTTATCAACTTATGTTTAGCATAAGTTTTTTTTTAATTTTGCAAATCAAAAACATTCTGCCAATTTTTTAATGTTTTTAAAATATTTCCCTTTAATCTTCAACCTATTTGCAGTATCTGTTTGAAGTATTTTTCTGCTAAATCTGACATCTGGACGCACTCAGAATCGGTTTCTGTTAATACTTTTTGTTTACATTTTCTTTTTTTTTTTTTTACATGGGCAGGCACCGGGAATCGAACCTCGGTCCTCTGGCATGGCAGGTACATTTTCTTTTCTTCCTGAGTATGTCTGACACTTCCTTGTTTCTTTTTTTGTTTAATATTGTTTTACTTAGGCCATGGATAATTGCCCAAGTATATTTTAGCAATGATAACACATTGTAGCAACATTGAGTTCTGTTTTGTTCTTCTGAAGGATGATGGTTCTATTATATTTATTTTGTTTTTAGTAATCAATTAATTTGCCTGGTCCAAATTTGAAAATGTGTGCAACTACTAATATCTCTTCTTAGGCTTTTTGTGTATTTGCTCTTGCCTAACTTCCTGGTGTCTTCCATTTGCCACATTGTTTAGTGATTATAAAATGATTTGTGTACAATTATGCTCAAACAACTCAAGCCATAAACGGTTCATCCTTTTCCACCTGAGAAAGTTTCGGGTAGAAGAATGCATTAGAAGAGGCACCATATTCACAGGTCTTTCCAGTGTTTCAACTTTCACTGGATTCCCTGGCATCTCTTGCACACATGTGTTGTTTATCAGTTGTTCAATGATGTATTGACAGCATACTGTCCTAGCCCTTTTATGTGAGGCTTTTCATGAGACTGGGGCTTTCTGACTTCAAAAATCTCATCCTTAAATTTGTAGCTTTTTATGGGTCACCCTGAACTGTTTCCACCAACTCTAGCTGGCAAGTCTGTGGGTTTGCATTGCTAGATATAGTACAATGAGTAAATACTTCTCATGTCGTGCCAGCCTTTGCAAATGTCCAATGCCCTTAACTTGCTCCTTTTAATATTTTTGTCTAATTTTATATTTTGCTTGTATGGATTAGAATTGCCCTCTTTATTCTGTATTTAAGAAAAGTAGAGGCCAAATTCCCTTTTTTGAAAATTATTTTTAAGAAGCAAAATGTATCACATGTTTTCCTCTTTTACTACTAAAAATTCTTTAATAAACTAACTCCCTTAATTATTATAACTAGTGAAGATGTTAGCCAGGGAATACTGGCTATATTAAAATATATGCAAGACATGATTATGAAAATTTATAAATTTTATATTTTAAGCTTTACTTTCTGTTTGAATGGTGTTTTACAATAATGATTGTTTTATGAAGTCCAACTTTTGGGATCCATGACTAAATTAATTCACTTAGTACCAAAAAATCACTACTTATAAGAAGTCCCTTCCTTCTGTTGGACATCTCTGCCATAATATATGCTTCAAACATATCTATAATTGTCCTGTGAAAATGAGCTCCTTTGGTCAAAGGGCATGAAATTTTCTTATATTCCTAAATTGTAGCATAGTGCCAAGAAAGAAAATACAT
The DNA here is from genome assembly GCA_004026745.1 of Myrmecophaga tridactyla. Lineage (NCBI taxonomy): Eukaryota > Metazoa > Chordata > Mammalia > Pilosa > Myrmecophagidae > Myrmecophaga > Myrmecophaga tridactyla. The sequence continues at coordinate 28,093 of PVIY010006516.1, read as the reverse complement.
TACAGTAGCGCTTTATTGACTACATGGATTGTTATATGGTGTCAGCTTTTACTTTATCTATGTATAAAAATTTATTTTTAGTCATTGTACTCAAGTTACTATATGCTCTACATTTACCAGAACAAAGTAACAAACAGTATGACTTAGTTCTGTAACAGGGTAAAAAGCAATGCTAGAATATGTGACCCAATTCCTGGTTTGGGAAGCATGGTCACCTAATGATTGCTAAGTATTTTTGTGAAGGGTTGAGAAAATTTTCTATTGCTAAAAACTTAGCTAAAATTAGGGTCACAAAACCCAACAAGCATCCTGTTATTGCAAAAGAGCTAACCACTCCTTTTCTACTTCTGTACCTGCTTGCTTGCTTACTTGCTTCAAAAACCCAAGGATGTGGTTTATACCTTTAAAAGCCTGCACAAAATCAGCTGGGGGCTGCACTCTGGTACCCCAGTAGTGGGGATGGAGGGCAGTCACCGGCCGGCTAATAAAAACTTCTAATTGGCTTGCAATTTGATATTGTGTGGTCTTTCTGTTGGTGCACCCCACTACATTTTAAAGGAAGTTTAAAATATATAAGCTATTGGGTGGGCGATGGTGGAGCAGTGATAGAGTTCTTGCCTGCCATGCTGGAGACCCGGGTTCAATTTCCGGTTCCTGGTCATGCAAAAAAAAAAAAAAAATATATATATATATATTTATATATATACAAAAAATATATATATATTTTTTTATATATACTATATATATATATGCTATTTAAGATTTTTGAACTTAAGAACTCTCTGTTAGAAAACAGGAAAGAGCTGTCATTTATCTTTTTGTCTCCATTAACTTATACCTAAAAGAATGTTATTGTATCTATTAGGCTGACAATGTTTTGCCTTATCTGAATGGAACTCACATGAAAGTTTGCAAGCACATTTTCGGTAGAAGAAACATCATAGTGGCTATTGGCATCATATGCAATGTTCTTGATATAATTCAGGTGTCATTTCCTACAACTTGTCAGTAAATTGTCACTACATATCTACTTAGTATTCTTTTTACTTGTAAAACTAAAAAGGAAGCTCTAGCAAGGCAACAGAAAATTAATGTTGTAAAATTTCTTTTGAGCAATTAACTTCTATTTCTATTATGAAAGACAGGTGTTGATATGGAAGTAAATTCCTCTTTCAATATTAAAGCAATCTACAAAGCCTTAGTTCTATTCTTCAGGCTAAATTCTCTGTAAACATGTCCCTATTAAGATCAATTGCAGTGCCTTTGTCTTAAAAGGATTCTGAATAAACAACAGTAAATCATGCAGCTAGTTTTCTAATATTGCAAAGCTGCATAGGAATAACAGTAAACAGTATATTGAAACAATTCTCTGAAACTCTAGAGACCAAAATCAATTCAGAGGACATGCAATAATGAACCACTTCGCAAAGCTGGGATTAGTGAGGACACTTTTTCCTGGGAACAATATTTGTCAGTTTTTAGGTTTATTTTTTATTGCATCATGGCTAATGACTTTGTGTCCATCTTTCAAAATATCCACCAAAATATGATTGACAATGTTTCACATGGAAATGTAAGGAGTTAAATCAATGCAAATACCGATTGCTTTAACTTAAGTAGGTAAGAAATCCTTCTTTAGATATCAGAAAACTGACAACATTTGCATTTGTGATCCATGCTTCATACAAGTTCCTCTTCAATAGCAAAATATTCAATTCCTTTTAGTTCTTTAAGTTTGATATTATAAACTCCTGAAATTGGCAAGTATGACACAGGAAATGTTCTTTCATCCCTTAAACATTATTGTGAATTAAAGAAAGACATTTCATCAGCTCAATTTTTGGCCACTACATTAGCTGCTTACCACTCTTGTAGGTTTTATTATGTATTTTGTCTCATGCAAAAAAAGTCACCAAAATTTAAAATGTGGTGGCTAGCACTATTGACATCTTTTTCAACAAAATTCCTTCATGTGTTGTCAAAGAAAGCATTCCAATTTATAAGAAAGATGCAAACATCTAAGTCTTTAATGCTAAAAACAGATAATACTTCATGCTAAGTACCAAATACTGTTCCATCAACACAAAGTCCAAACCAATTCCAAAGAACCATAAATCCATAAACAGTACATTATAATAACATTAACATCATTACATAAGTTTAAGTGAACTCCCAAAGAGTGTTTCTGAGTTTACTGCAAAGAGTTCTTGATAATATGCGTATATATATATATATATATACATACATAATTTTGTATTGTGAAAAATAACATGTACAAAAAAGCAATAACTTCAAAACATACTGCAACAGTTAGTTATACCACAGATTTCAGAATTTGGTATGGGTTACGGTTCCATGATTTTAGGGTTTTCCTTTTAGCCAACCTAAGACACTGAAGACTATGAGAAATATCAATAGAGTGATTCAGCAGTCATACTTATTTGTTATATCCTATTTTCTCTGTTATAACTCCACCTTCTCTTTTTATCTTTCTCCCAATCTTTATGGGTATTTGGACTATGCCCATTTGTGCTGGTTTGAAAATATTATATATGCCAGAAAAGCCATGTTTTAATCCTGATCCAATCTTGTGGGAACAGCTATTTCTTTTAATCCTAATTTTATGTTGTAGGTTGAATTAGATTATCTCCATGAAGATGTGACACACCCAATTGTGGGTATTAACTTTTGACTAGATGGAGATGTGACTCCACCCATTCAGGTGAGTTTTAATTAGTTTACTGGAATCCTTTAAAAGAAGAAGCATTTTGGAGAGAGTCAGAAAGGACAGAAATGACAGCATCTAGAGAAATAACAAGCCTCAAAACCGACAGAAACTTCACAGCAGAGCTGACATAGATGCAGACACATGGAGAACAAAGACACAGATATTTGGAGATGCTTGGAGCCCAGCAGATGTTGCCATGAGATGTCAAGCCAGCTAGAAACTGCAAAGAGCCAAGAGAAGCCAAGAGATGAAACCAGCCCTGGAGAAGTAAAGTGAGGAGCGCCCACAGGAACAGAGGCTGACAGCAATGGAGCCCAGGAGCAAGTGACCACTAGATGCCAACCACATGCCTACCCAGCTGACAGATGTGTTCTTGACCCATTGGCCTTTCTTGAGTGAAGGTAATTTCTGTAGGTGCCTTAATTTGGACTTCCTCAGAACTGTAAACTTGTAACTTATTAAATTCCCCTTATAAAAGCCATTCCATTTCTGGTATATTGCATTCGAGCAGCTTGCAAAGTAACACACCATTCTAAGTTTTTCATGTTGGAAAGGGCTGTCAATAATATGGGATCAAGGACAGAACTAGTTGGTGTTCTGGGGAGGCTGGCCTTTTTGGGTTTCAGGACTTACCTGTCTGGAGGTTGTAGGTTTCTGGAAAGTAATCATGGTGCTTGGAACCCTTGTAGAATTTCAGATAGGGCTCAAGGCATTCTTTAGGGTTGGTAGGAATGGTTTTGGTTGGGGTTTGGCAAACTATGGGAAATAGCAATATCTAGCTGAAGCTTGTGTTAAGAGTAACCTCCAGAATGGCCTCTCAACTTTATTTGAACTCTCTCAGCCAGTGATACCTTATTTTCTTACAATTCTTTTCCCATTTTTGGTCAAGAAGGCACTGTGTGTCCCACAGTGCCATGGCCAGGCTCATCCCTCATAGTCATATCCCATGTTGCCGGGGAGAATTTCACCTCTGGATATCATGCCCTATGTGGGAGTAGGCAATGATTTTACTTGTTAAACTGGGCTGAGAGAGAGAGAGAGGCCATATCTGAGCAACAAAAGAGGTCCTCTGGAAGTAACTCTTAAGATACCTATAGGTAAGCTTAGCGTCTCTGCTTCATACAAAAGCTTCACAAGAGCAAACCTTAAGATCAAGGGCTTGGCCTATTGACTTGGGAGTCCCTAATTTTTTGAGAAAATATCAGGGGTTTCCCTGGTGAAAAGTTTAATAGTTCCATATTTTTTCTTGCATCCCTCAAGGGACTTTGCCAATGCTTTTTGATTATCTTCTCAGTGTACTCTGAGGTGTATCCAGCCATTATATTAAGCTATACAGGATTACAAGCATTCATTCCCATTTTGAACGCCATGTATTTGGGTTGTTTAAATCTATCCAAACAGGGTGAGTTGGATTATGTGCTACAGAAATAAATCTCTCTTCCTTTGGTCTCATAGAGTGGGTGTAGTTCTCCAATACAGGCAATGTCCTCCTTAACCCTGTATTCAGATTTACCTTAGTCCTGACCCAATCAGCTTCATTCATTTCTCTAATTGAACCCTGATCTCTTTTTCAATTTCTTTAACAGTTGCTGTATGTGGCAGTGCTTACTTTCAGACCTGCAGAACTCTGAGTCTTAGGTGTCATACAGTGTGTTAGTTTGCAAACTACTGAAATGTGTTATACCAGAATTGGATTGGACTGGCATTTAGTCCTAAAACTTCTTTTTTTTTCTTGCATGGGCAGGCACTGGGAATTGAACCCGGGTCTCAGGCATGGCAGGTAAGAACTCTGCCTGCTGAGCCATCATGGCCTACCCTGGAATGGCGTTTAAAAGGGGGAATTTAATAAGTTTCAAGTTTACAGTTCTAAGCCTACAAGAATGTCCAAACTAAGGCATCCATGAAAAGATACCTTAATTCAATGAAAGCCAATAGGTCTGGACCACCTCTGTCAGCTGGGTAGTCATGTGGCTGGCATCTGCTGGTGTCTTGCTCCTGGGCTCCACTGCTTTCAGCCTGTGTTACTGTGGGGGTTTCTCAATTTGCCTCTCTACAGCTGGCTTTCATCTCTTGGCTTCCCTTGGCTCTCTCCAGGTTCTAGCTTGGTTAACATCTCAAGGGAAGTCACACAGCATCGTCTGCTGGGCTCCAAGTACCTCCAAACATTTGTGTGCTCCCCAAGTGTTGGCATCTGTATCAGATCTGCCCTGAAGTTTTTGTCATCACTGTCATTTTCTACAAAATGTTTCCTCCATTAAAGGATTCCAGTAAACTAATCAAGACCCACTTGGAATGGGTCAAGTCACATCTCCGTCTAATCAAAAGGTCACACCCGCAATTAAGCATGCCACATCTCTGTGGAGATAATCTAATCCAAATATTCTGACCTGCAGTTTTGAATTAAGATAGAAGGAAATGGCTTTACTCGCAAGATTGAATTAGGATTAAAACCTGACTTTTCTGGGGTACACGATACTTTAAATTGGCATGAACAGGTACCCAAAGTTCCATGGAAATGCCATGTTATACATATATAGCACAGCATCTCAAAATCTAGAAATAATAATTACAGCTCTGGAATAAATGTGACTGCTATAAGAGCCTACAATCTAGGCCCCAATTTTCTTATAGGTATTTTCTAAATGTTGTCATATAGTATTTGCTCTTTTGTTTCTGACTTGTTTTACATCACATAATGATCCCCAATTCATTCACATCATTGCATGCCTCCTGACTTCATTCCTTTCTGTAGCAGCACAACATTCAATCTTATGGAGATACTACAGTTCACCATTCTACTTCTCCATATCCCACTGATTAACACTACAAATATAAATAAGTTCTTGAATGAACTATTTCAAAGGTATGAATCTTCTACAAAGGGTAAATAATATTGGGGTATAAGGGGGAACTACTGTTGCCTACTATGGACTACGTTTTCTTGATAAAATTACAAGTAGCCTCATTGGTCAAGTGTAGATGTCAGGTATTGACAGATTTGTCATCTGGTTAGAAACTATATTTTATTTAAAATTATACTGTATAATCAGCTCTGTACAATTTTAAAAGCTAAAATGAATACGTTATCTATCTTTATTAATTAATCTTATAACCCATAACTGTTCCATAATGCAGGATTGCAGTTTATTGTACATACATGAGAAATGAATAATGAATTTTGAAATTATGAGATTTTACAGTGTTATGACATTCAGGGTTACGTCCCTGTCATGGTCAGTTTCATGTGTCAACTTGGCCAAGTGGTGGTACCTGTTTGTCTGTTTGGGCAAGTGCTGGCCTGTCTGTTGCAATGAGGACACTTCATAGAATTAAATCATGATCACATCAGCTGTATCCACAGCTGATTCCATTTGTAATCAGCCAAGGGGAGTGTCTCCTGCAGTGAGTGATGCTCAATCTAATTACTGGAAGCTTTTTAAGGAGGATTCAGAAGAGAGATTCTATTCCTGCTTCAGCTGGCGAGCCTCTCCTGTGGAGTTCATCCAGACCCTCCATTGGAATCATCAGCTTCACTGCTTGCCCTGTGGATTTTGGACTCTGCCTTCCTGCAGTCATGTGAGCCGCTGTTCCCTTTTGATTCTGTTTCTCTAGAGAACCCTTACCAATACAGTCCCTGATTCATAGTTTTACCATACAAAGCTCATAATAGAAAATTTCACTTTCTTAACTAGAAGCTGATGAGAAAACTCATGTTAAAAAAAATACAACTCAGTGAAGGGAGTCCAGCCTGAATGAGCAATGTTTGCTTGTTTGTTTATTTTTTTGTTTTGTTCTACTAGCATTATCTTCTTATAATTATTATAAGGCTAGATATAAGATATTTGCATTACTCAAAATTATTTTACCTTCTACTCACCAGAAGCTGACAGATAGATGGATTAATAAATAGATGATAGGTAGATAGATAGATAGATAGATAGATAGATAGATAGATAGATAGATAGATAGATAGATTCTAAAATGAAATTTAAAGTCATATAATGTACTTAAGGTTTCTGGTTGTAAATGTTTTTGCTCTCAAGAACTTTCTATAGTACAAAAAAATATTGCAAAAGATAATCGTTATGCCTTTAAACCAAAAGGGAATCTTTTTGCATGTTGACTGGACTTCTTCATATATATCCAGTTTGTTTTTGTTTTTCTTAGCTTTACCTCTGTGGCCACATTGTTAGCTATTCATTATAGAACTGATGTTTTACTTGTTCAAGAGTATCATTTCTGGAAACAGTTCATCATGTTTTTGTAGCCCATGAATAATATGTTTACAGAAAGGAAAGTATTTTCTGCTACGATAATTACCCTGGTCAGACAGAGTCTAATGATAAACACTGGTTTTACTGCTGATCCCAAGAGCAGGAAGAAATCTTTCAAAATTGTGGTTGTGGAAAGCATTTCTTCAGAAAAGGATAAGAATATGGATTTTGTTGTTTGCTTTAGTCTATAAAATGTATCAGGATCACAAACCATCAGCAAATCTTTTTCCTCCTTTATTTTTTGCCTTCTAGCAAAGGAAAACATGAACTTTGGGGGATGAAAAGAGCCTTAGAGGACTTTTTCCTTATAAATCTTAGTCATATAATTGCTACCATTATGTGTTTTTCAAACCCTACATAAATTTAATACATATTTTGTTGTTATAAAGATGAAAAAGTAAACAAAATCTGGACTAAAGTGTTGGTAGGAGAGAGGCCTGTGTTATTTCTTAAGTTCTTTTTTGCCTAGAGAAATTGCATAAATCATGCCACCTCTCAAAAAGTTGAACTATTTGAGATACAATTAAGAGCAAAAAGTAGTCATGTTTCTCCCTGCCTGAAACTTCTAATTAAATCATTTCGATGCAATTGCCCAGATTCTTAAGTTATAATTTTTGCAGCCCATTACTGCTGTTCTCTGTCAGCTGAAAGTAAGAAGCAAGAATATATGGGAGGTCTAACACAGATTGGGGATAATCTCAACATAAGAGAAACAGAATATCGAAGTTAGAAAGCACCCCTGGCTCAAAATTGTGTCTGTTTTTGTTTGTTTTTAACACTCCACTTTCACCTCACTGCCTTGTCTTTGCCATAATAGCTACTGTCCTGGGCTGAATATTTTCTGTTTCCTGTAATATCTTTTTCTATCTTTGAAATCTCCTTTACTGTCTTAATATTATCTATATGTAGACTGGAATAGGTAATGCTGGAACATCTCATTGGTCCTAATTTTACTTCATTTGGTAATACAGAATAAGCGTAACTCATCTTCTGTATCATAGACTTCAAACAATTGAAGAAAACTACCAGATCCCCTGGTTAAAACTTCTTAATTACCTGCTAAACATTAACATTCACTTCAGATTTGTCACATCAATATATCATACCTGAAGGTTTTAGGTCATCCAGGTTGATTTCTTGACACAGAATCCAGTACACCACTTCAAATGCAGAGTCCAGATTTGAACATGGTTCTCTATATCCAACAAGGAATAAAATCAGAAAACATCTCTTTCATGTATTAAGATTCAAATATCCCATGTTTTAATTTTGGCACTGACTTAATTCAGTGAATTATAATGATAATAGTTCAATCTTTATGTTTCAGGCCCTGGATTATCCAAAATGAACAATTCTTTATGATTGAATGCTTTAAAATTATGCTTCTTGTTTGAGGCAGCCCTAGAGCTTTGATGACATTATCTTCAAAATGGAAATCTGTGTGGGTTTGCTTTAAAATTATCCTAAATAACCATATACTATTTTCTTCAGAGAAGTTTAGAAACAGACACTTCCAATTATACAAGGTTTGATCTACCTCATCCCATTGACACTTTAGAATTACACGTGTAACGTGGAATTGTAAAAATGACAGGAGTTATAAAGAATTACATCCATCTTCCTCTCATGTTTGTTCTATATAACTTAGAGATATGAACCTTTGAATATTGCTATCAGGTGGTTAAGGGAAGACATGTGAAGAAATGATAATTATTTAACTTGCTGGTGCCTCCCTCAAAAGATTCCAGTTGCAAAAGTATCTGTAGTTGATCTGTCTCTGAGTTTAGTTAACTGACTTACAGCATACAATCAGAAGTAATTGCTTGAGATCACAGCTTCTTGAGGCAGCAGATAACATTTGGGAGACACCATAGGCTTAGGACAGTCTGGGTAAGCCAAAAAGATTTAAAAATAATTCTAGAGGAAGAGATGTCCACAGAGAGCATTGAAGAGCTCTGACGTCTTCCTAGGAATCCACAAGGAGATGCATGGGGCTGTGCACATGACCAGAGCTGTGGGTATGACCAGAAAAGACCTGCACATACCATAACCTCTCACTTCTGGCTAATCTTTCACCTCAAGCAGGAAGTAAAGGGTAAGGCAGAGTTTTAAACTATTTTACAAAGTGCTAAAGTCATGCCCACATGACAGAGCCCTCTGGGAAAGACTGGGAGACATATTGGATACGGGCATATAAAGAAATCTCAGTCCAATCATAAGCTGACCACTAAATTAACAAAGCAGATAATTCAGTAGCTAATTCCAAATAAAAGTCAGAGACTTTAATTCCCTGTTTTCAAAATTGGGAAGAAAAGCTAGAGAGAAAATCAAAAAGGCAATAGAAGACTTGAACAACATAATAACCGACATTAGACCTAAAACACATCTCTAGAACACTACACCCAGCCAATAACACGCTACCCATTTTTCTCAGGCCTTTACAGGTAGGCCATTAAACAATAAGCTTACAAATATTAAAATCAAACAGAATATGTTTTTAGACCCCAATTAAATGAAATTAGAATCAATTACAGAAGGAAATTTGGGAAATTTAAAATTATATGAAAATTCAACAATGTATACTTAATCAGTGATTCCAAAAAAATCAGAAGAGAAATAAGAAAATTCATGGAGATAAATGAAAACTAAATGCAATAAACCAATACTTTTGGGTTCAGCTACAGCAGTGTTTAGAGAGAAATTAACAAATGCAAACGGTCATATTAAAAATAAGAAATATCCAATAAACAATAACGTAATCTTCCACCTTAAGAAACTATAAAAAGAAGAAAAACTAATCGCAGAACAAGTGGAAGGAAGAAAATAATAATGATGAGCACATAAATAAATGAAATAGAAAATAGAAAAACAGTATAAAAGATCGGCTAAACCAAAAGTGGCTCTCTGAAAGGATTAGTAAAATTAGCAAACATTTAGCTAGCCTGGTGGGGGGCCGGGTGCTCATATTATCAACTCAGGATTGAAAGAGAGGACATTATTACTGGCCTTTCAGAACTGAATAGGATTATAAGAATATTATGAAAAATTGAACGCCAACAAACTAGAATAATGGATTAAATGAACATATTCCTCAAAGACATAAACCATCAAAACTGACACCCAAACATAAAAAAAATTAGCATAGATATGTGAGCAAATAAAAAGAATGAACTAGTAATCATAAACATTATCAGCAGTTCTGGAGGTCTCTCATGTATATTAAGCAGAATTATCCTTGTTAAGAAAATCTTTTACAGGATGTTCTGCTTAAATGGTTTTGTAAACACATTGATTTTGTCACCTTAAATATCTACCTGTAAATATATGTGTATCACTCCATAAGACAGGATGTTAAGATAACAAAATGGAAGAACCAACACTGAGAAAGACATTATTTTCTCTGTGTGTCTGTCTCTGACTGTCTATCTCCCTTCTTTCCGTGTCTGTCTATGAATCAGAAGTTACATTAAAGGTTAAGCATAGAATCATTTTCCTCCTTACAAAGGCACTTTCCTGATTCTATACTTCTCTTTTATTTATTTCTGTTATAAATAAATGCTGGCAGATAACCTGTATATAAAGACAGCCTTTTCCCCCTTGCCACTTCTTAAATATAATTCCTTTAAGCAACACTTTAGGGAACTTTTTCTGGTCTCTAGTATGCTCTGAAAATGTTCATTGTCTTTTTTTATTTATAATGCCAAGAATTGCAAAATTGCACATTGGTCTAAATAGAGTACTCTGTCCTTTTTATATTCTCTCTCAAGTGCTGGGATGAAGGGAATGATATTATTATGCTCCCTTTGGGAGAAAGTTTTAGCTTCTGATGAATATCAAAACTGAAAAAAAAAATCCTGTATGTAGAGTGCAATTGCTTCCCTTAGTGACACTATTTAAATATCATAACGTATGAGTTTTACTATTTTAACATTTTACATCCAAAATTATTTAGGCTACATTTTTTCTCAAGGATTATTCACTTCGTGATGTATAGAGGAACAATGAATATCATTGTTACCTAAGTCTATAATTGTGAATAAATCAGCAAGGCAAGTGAAAACAAATTTTATCAACCTGATGCATTGCTGTGAACTTTAGTTATGAACTATTCTATTGCTGTAAGGGAAAAAATTGGCAAGAAAGAACTAGGCATATTACAATGTTTGTGATGTATTAATTTTCTCACCACTATCCAATTATGTTTAATGTCAATGATGATATACACACAGTGTTTATACCTGACTATTCCCCTGAGAACCTGCTAACACAAAATTATCCAAGGTTTTGAGGACTGTTCTTTTAGATATCCTCATATTTTAAATAGGTGCTTCTTTGTTTTCTAATGAAATCATAGTATCTTTGATGTGAAAGTTATATTACAAAACCCCAAAGCATCCGGCAGTTTGATTAATCATAGTCCCAAGTAATGGTCTTTGCTCTGGTGTGGAATAGATTTGAGCCTGTCCCTTGACATATTCTTTTCACAGACAAAAAAAAAAAAAAGCAGGAACTCTTTCTTAATGCACATTGACACATGAAAGACTCTAAAAAAGTCCTGCAGTAAAAATGCTTTTATAAATTTCAGAAATGTATTTAATATGTCATATTTCACAAGCCAGGATTCTCGTGTGGTAGCATCTATAGGGAGAATATCAATATCTATGAATGGTGGATGTATAGCACTTTCAATAAATCTCTTGTTTTCATTAAACTTACAAAAAGTGAAGTACAATCACATCCCCAAATAAAGGCATGTAAGAAATCATATGAGGCAACTGTTTACCAGGTCTAAAGTACTTTAAAGATTTGCATCAATAATAAGCCAGACCCTTCATCAGAGCCACCAGCTTCACAGTCTGCCCTAGGGAATTTGAACTCTTCCATTCCCACAGTTGCACGAGATCCCTTTATAAATCTCATATTTACAGATCTCTTCTGTTGGTTCTATTTCTCTAGAGAACCATGACCAATATAGGCATATACAAATGTGGGATTATTATGGCTTTGGGTGATTTGACCCCTTTATCACAACGTAATGTTCTTTTTTATGTCCATTGTTTTGAAATCAACTTTCGTCATAACATAATCAAGATAGTTTTCTTTTGATCATGGCTTGCGTGGCAGTCTTTCTTATAATCTATTGGCATCTTTATAGCGGAATCATTTTTGATAAGTTCCTTCATGTCCCTGAGCCTTGGTTTCCTTCTTTTAAAAAAGTTATAATCTTGTCTGGTCTGCCTCCTTCATAAAGTTTGTGAACATTAAACGTAATCATGTATATGAAAAATGTTATGTAAATGCTGAGCATGATAATTATAGAAACTACCATCTTATAAAATAAATGTCTTAGGAAGATTTATTTATCAGGAGCATATAGAATGGACAAGATGGAGGCTAGACTATAGAATGAGAATCTAACTTGGGGGCAATTTCAGTTATATAGCTATTAGATTTTAAATCTAACAAAATCAGTGTAGAAACTCTGTGTTGAATCCTATTAAAAAGGGGCAGAAGAAATTAAAGAAGACCTGATAAATGCAGTTATATACTCTTTGCATGGATTGGAAGTCAATATAATTAGGATGTGTATAAATTTGAAACAATCCCAATTAAAATTACAAGGACAAATTTTTTCTATATATTAGCAAACTGGATCTAAAATTTACAAGGAATGACAAACTACAATGGCTGGACAATTTTGGAAATGAAGGATAAAGTTGGAGGACTCAAATTATTCAGCTTCAAATCTTATTTTGAAGCTACAGGAATGAAGATGATCTTTGTGAAAGAATAGACATGCATATGAATGAAACAGAACAGATATTCTAGAAATGTGCCTACACATATCCATCAGTTGAAATTTGACAAAGACACAAAGACAATTCAATGGAGGATAGTCTTTTCAACAAAAGGTAAGAGAAAAATTGAACATTTCTATGCATATCTCTCACCTTATACAAAATGTAGCACAAAAATGGACTTTTTGGTTGTAGACATAAATGAAAAACCTAAAACTATAGAATTTGTAGCAGAACACGTAAAAGACCATCTCTGTGGGTTTGATAGGCATGGCTTTCTTTGAGAAGAAGCCAAAGGCACAATGCATATAGAAAATAATGAAAAAATGGGCTTCATCAAAATTAATTGTACTTCATCAAAAGCAAAAACTTCAGCACCCCCAACACACAAAAAACCTTGTTTTAAGAGAATAAACAAACAAAAGACTCAGACTGGGAGAAAATATTTTCAAAACACATATTGCTAGAGGATTTGTCTCCAGAATATAAAAACAACAACCCAAAACTCAATCATGAGATAACTGCATAAGGATGGACAAAGGATTTGAACAGACACTTTGCCAAAGCAAACATGCAGATGGCATGTAAACACGTGAAAGGATGTTCCCTATCAATTATCAGTGTGGATGCACAAACTAAGTCTACAATGAGATACCACTACACACCTACAAGAATGGCTAACTTTAAAAAAATCTGAAAATACCAAGTGCTAGTCAGTGTGCAGATATGAGATTTGCATACATTGCTGATGGGAATACCGAATGGTGAAGCTGCTTTGGAAAACAATTTGGCAGTTTCTTACAAAGTTTATCACATTTATGATATGAGCTAGAGAAAACACTCATAGACAGTTCCTCATGGGAAATTATTACTCATGCTCACATAAAAACCACACATGAGTGTTCATAGCAACGTTATTCATAATTCAACTTTGTCTTTCAACTAGTAAATACATAAACATACCGTGGGACGTCCGTACAGTGGAGTATGGTTCTGATATATGCAACAACATGGCTGACTCTCACAGATATGACGTTCAGAGAAAGGAGTTGAACTCATTTATGATTACATTTATATGGCATTCTGGAAAAGGCACAGTGATAGGAATAGAAAACAGAGCAGTGGTCACCTGGGGCTATGATGTGTATGGGAGAAGGCTTGACACAAAGGGGTTGCACAAGGTAATTTTTGGGATGATGACACTATTCTGTATCTTGGTTGTGGTGGCTATAAGTCTGTTTGCAGCTTGAACGTAATTGCCTTTCTTGAGTGAAGCTAGCAAACTAGAACAGGTTAATAAGATTTGAATCCATATATTTTTGGTCAGCTGCCTCAATGTAAAACTCTAAATGGCAGGCCTAGATTTCAACTTTGAAGTTTGCCAAGCTTTGGGTCTGGGAACCCACCAAGAAGTCTATGAAATGTCCTCTTATAATACAGTCCCCTCCTGCCCCTACTTATGAAAGTTCTTTCTGATTGCAATTTTCAACAGCGTTTCTTAAACATGTGCTAACTGACCTATTACAAATGGGATTTCCACAATCAAATACATGTAGGAAATATTAGTTTCAGCAAAGTTTTCTAGTCTGTAATTTTTTGTACTACCTCTCAGAAACTTTAGTTTTTTAAGTGAATTAGAAATCTGTGTCAGGTATCTTGTATCCCACATATCTCGAAATCTTTTTTATGAAGAATCATAAGAATGATGCTTTGTGGCACACTGGGAAAATTTATCCTATAATTGTTAACTTCAAATAACAATGAATATCTTATATTTGCAAAAGGTTTGTAAGGAGTCCAATCCTTCAGTACCCCTCTTTCCTTAAGTGTCTCCTAAGGATGATTGCTTCAAACTCTCTTTAATCCCTCCAGAATTTCTCTATATGTTGTGGGCATGTGAGGACAGGGCATCCTAAGGCTTCAGAGCTATTTGTTTGCCAGTCTCTTATGTGACTGCTTGCTGGTTTGCTCTCTCAGTTACAGGCGGTTCTGTGTTCTCAAACTTTGAAGTTTGAAGTTTTTTGCCTACTCTTAAGTCCTCTGATGTCTCTTTCCATATGGTGACCTTCGACAGCATTTCCTAGGTGTCCTAGTTATGAAAATAATGAGTAGGCTTCGAAACAACTGACTCATCTGGCCAATGATTAGAGTTCTCATAATAGTGACAGGCTCCTTCTGGATTCTGTACCATTTGAAATGGCTGATTTAAACTTCTGCTAGATAATGCCTGTGAAAAGCAGGTGATTGCTTTAAAAGTAACAATTTCTTGTAGATGAGTTTGATGCTTTCCTGGGGGGTTATCAGGTAGTTATTATAAAAGAACAGGAAAGTACTTTTGCCCATCCTTTCGATTCTTTACAGAAGACGAGGTATCTTTCATCAAAAGTCATCCCAAATTCCCAGTGAGTCTAGTAGAATATTCAGATCCCTACTTATGTTGGGTTCATAGATATTGAGTTCATTATGTGTACTTAGAATATTTACAGATGAAACACAATTTAGTAAAAAGTACTGCTCTTTATCTTTGTAAAAAGGTGAATACTTGCCCCATTTTCAAAAAAAAACTTTGGAGAATTAAATGTAGCAATTATAAAAATTACTTAGTAATAGATTCGATTAGCCTTTTTGGGGAAAATTATTCTGTAATTAAGGACTCTATTACATCACTTTCTTTACAATGGAGATAAAAATAATCTATTGAATTTTAAATCATTAGGATTGTAATACTGCTAATGGAATTTGTATAATAGACATTTTCTAATACTTTTGGAGACATTTGAATTAAAACTTCTAATCATAGAGATGTTAAAACAGTATACTCATAGCAAAAACCTGATATATTATTTTCAGGATTATTTAATACTACCTGAGATTTTAAATTAAAAACATCTATTTATACATGTATAAAATGGATGTACTAAGCGGCAAAAATCCTGGATATATTTTTATGGCTTGGAACATGTGATCTCAAAAATTCAGCTATCAAACAATTTTTATGCAATAGCAAAGATGTGTGAAACATGTGGAAAAGAAGAAGAGGCAGTAATGGTAGCCTTTTAAATCTTGTCTTAATTTTGCATTTTAACTCTCATACACATCATCAGTCTAAGCCTTACAATCTGAATAGAAACCAAAGACATCAAGCAGATCAACAGAAGGAAAGCTGATATTTTATCTACTTTCTGATACACATTCAGTTGACTTTTCCAGGAAAGTCAAAGTTTATTTGTATTAAAAAATATCAGATTTACATTTGATTGGCTTGTGTGAATAATAGTATGCATAGATATCTGGGGAAATATATCTAAGCAATCTGTGTCTTGGAATCCTAGAACCAATTATAATAAATTATAGACAGTTATGAATGTGAGAATGATCAATATAAATTAATCTCTTTGGTTGGTTGTAGTAATGTTGCGGAGTTCACTGAGAGCAGGGCTTTACAAGCCTCCAAGCTGACATCTGCAAGTTTTAATGGCAAAACAAGTACTCTTTTCCTTACTGTATATATTGAAAACTGACTATGTGCTGAGTATGTTACCATGTATTACAATAAAACCTAATGAAATATATTTTATTGTTTTCATTTTATCAATGAGGAAACTGAGGAACAGAGAATTTAAGTAACTGGCTCTAAATGAAACAGAATTTGTAGTATAAAGAGGAAGAATGATGCAGTGGTTAAGAGCAAGTCCTTGGAGGTAGACTGAATTCAACTCTTGGTTCCACTCCTGTCTGAATTCTTAAGAAAAATACATACTTTCTAGATATCACACTCATGTGTGAAGCAGAGATGATCACAAACATATCTCACATGATTTTGAAGATTGGATGTGTGACGTTGTGTAAGACCTTTACAGCAGTGCCTAGCATGCTGGAAATATTAATTATGTTAGCTATTATTTATATATTCCATAAGTATTTGTTGAGTTCTTACTAGGTTCCATCCACTGGTCTAGGTACTTGGGAGACATCAAAGAACAAAACAGAAAAAACAGTCTGTGCCCTCCTAGAGCTTACATTTTACTGGAAGAAGACAAACTAAACATAATAAATGACTTAGCTAGTATGTTAGAAGGTGGTAAATGCTATAATAAAAAGAAATAGAACAAAATATAAGGCAGTTTGTTTCTGTTTGCTAAAACTATCAGAATACAATATACCGGAAATGAATTGACTTTTACAAGGGGGATTTATTAAGTCACAAGTTCCAATTTTAAGGCTGTTGAAAATGTCCCTATTAAGGCACCAACAAGAGGATACCATCTCAGAGGAAAGGCAGCTGGCCTCAGGAGTTACTCGGTCACATGGGAAGGCATATGGCAATGTCAGCTGTCCTTCTCCTGGCTTCTGGTTTCAAACATCTCTCTCAACTCCTGTAGGTCCTTCTGGCTTCCCTTTGGGGCACTTTTTTCTTTCTTACCTTCTCTCCCATAAAGGGCTCCAGGAAAGGATTAAAACCCACCTTGAATTGCGTGAATCACATCCCCATGGAAACAAGCTAATCAAAATATCCCACCTATAATATGGCTGATCCCACAAGAATGGATTAGAAGGAACATGGCTTTTCTCTGGGACATAACAGATTCAAACCAGCACACAATTGTGGTGGTATATAAAAGGGGTTAGATGCTCTCTGATCTTTGCATTTGAGAGTAGTCATTTGATTGATCAGAAATATTCTGCGCATATTTCTCTTCAAGATTGTCCTGGTATTCTGTGGGCTTCTTGGATGTGCATATTCATGTCTTTTGATAAGTTTGGGGGTTTCTGTGATTATTTCTTTGAATATTTCCTCTTCTGCCCTTTTTCTATTTCTTCTCCTCTGGGACTCCCATACTGCTTATATTGATACATTTGAGGGTGTACCATAGGTCTGTCAGGCTATAATTCTGTTTTCTTTCTTCACCTTATTCACTTGTCTTGTGTTTGAGTTCACTGATTCTTTCCTTTGCCAGCTCCAATCTGCTGTTGAAATCCTCCTGAGAATTATTCATTTTAGTTATTGTGCTCTTCAACATCAGTAATTCTCTTTGGTTTCTTTTTAACATTTCTATCTTTTATTGATATTCTCATAATATTTTCCTGATATCCATTAGTTCTTTCTGTGTATTATTCCTTCATGTCCTTGAGCATGTTGAACATTACTTCTGCAAAGTCTTTTGTATGTCCACAGTCTGGTCTCCTTCATCTATTTTTTCTGGATTTTTATTCTTTCCTCTGGATGGGCTATCATTTCCTGTTTCTTTCTTTGCCTTGTAATCTTTGGTTGCACACTGTATATGTGAATATTTTAAAATGTGAACCTTTGGATTTATTCCCTGAGATGTCTTGGATTTATATCCAGCTAGTTATATGACAGAGATTTTCTTGAGTGCCAGGAACTAACAAAACCAAGCAAACATAAGCAAAAAAAAACAAAACAAAAAAACAAAACCTTTCACTGTCTTTGCAAATAGGGTTTGCATTGGCTGGAGCTCTCCTTCAGAGTTCAGCTCTCCAATTAGAAAAGTCAGCCAGAGTGAATGCAAAGTACAGTGTCCTCTCTCTCTTTTCTCTTTATGTCTTGTTTGGGATTGTGCTTACTAGTGGCCTTAGGAGTCCCCTTGTATGTATGAACTTGAATGCCCCCTCTACTTCCCAGGAAAGAGACCACCTCCCCAGGTTTTCTATCCAACACTTAAAGCAGGCAAAGCCTTTGCTCCAGACTACCTGCCTCAATTGTTTCTTACACTGTTTTCATTGTCTTAAGCTCCTTTTGCCCAAGGGGCAAAGTTTCAGAAGGGGGTACATGCTAGGGATGAGTTTCCCAAGTCTGTCTTTCCCAGCTGGAACAAGGCTAGGGAACCACAAAGGAAATGCTGGTTGGCTCCAAACTACCCTGAGAAAAGGATGAGTTACGGATCAGAAAGGGCTCCAGGAGCTTCTTCTAGGGCTCCCCAAAGTTGCACTTGTTTGACTCATATCTACCCAGCAAATGCAGCCCTTCAGCTCTCCACCACCTTTGTCTGGGGTGGACTGGAATAACAGGCTTCCCCAGCGATCTAAGTAGCAAATGAAAAGCATTGATCAGCGATCAGACTCCCCCTAACTGCGCCCCCATCCCCACTCCCCCCAGGTCTTTGGAAACAGGTTTTATGTCCCTCTCCAGCAACAACAAACTATAACATGATAGCCTGCTGCAAAAATGGGGTGGGGGATGGTAAGCACCATGCAGAGAAATGTATTTGCCTTGGTTTACCAGCTTTTTCCTTCTGTTCTTTTCTGGATGCTACACAAAGTTCTATAGGAAAACTCTGGAGTTTCATAATAGTTGATTCAAACAGTTCTGACCTGCTTAATAGTTGTTCTGGTGGGGAGAATGATTACTGGAGCTTCCTGCTCTACTATTTTTCCACAGTTCTCTCCAAATATGTTTTTAAACAAATTTATGGCACCCATACTCTTGGAGAAGACATACAGTTAGATCTTATAGCCTGAAAGTGTTCAGATTGTTGGTGGAGTTCCTTTTAAAATAGATAATATATAATAAAGAATATTCCAGTGGTCGCTGGAATCCTATTGTGCTCAACATTGAATAAGAAGACTTACACATTTAAGCAAAATTCAATCCTTGGGAAAATTTACTGTTGTCCCCTATGTCATTCCATTCTCTTAACTTCTAAATTCCTTAAAGGAAGAGTCTGTATATTTATTTATTTTTGTATAGTGAGGATTTCAGCCATGCAAGTAGAGTTATGCTCTTTTAGGCTAAGTTATTGGATGTGGATTTGCTTGAGAGTCTGATAAATTTCAGTGAAACATTTAATTGTATACATTAGAGGTGGTAACCCAAACGTAGAATTAAATTCTCCATCATGTCTGGGAGGGAGTGGAAAAGGTCTGCCTGTAATCCTCAGAGAACATTTCAGGATGGATAAAATGTCTGAGGAGAAAAGACAAATCAGGTTGTACTAGCTTTTTTCCAGTAATATTTGCTGTGTGTTAGTGGGGTGTGATTCCTTTTACCCTTAATCCCTGAAACAAACTTGTGCGTGTGTGCATGTGTATGTACATGCATATATGTTTGTCTAGAAGGAACTAGAGCCTGTGCTGAGAGCTACAAGGTCAACTTCAGAGAGGAAGAGGATTCTGTTGGTGACAGAATTAGGCTGAATAATGGCATCCCAAAGATATCAGATCCTGGTTTCTGGAAACTGTAAATTTTACAATATTTGGAAAAAACAAAGAGGGCCTTTATAGATGTGACTAAGTTAAGGATCATAAGATGAGAAGAACATCCTCAATTATTTGGGTAGACCCTAAACATCATTGCAAGTGCCTTTATAAAAGAGAGCCAAAAGGAGATTTATATACAGACAAACAAAGGAGATGACAATGGGATCATGGAGCAGAGAGGGATCTGAAGATACTGGACTTGAAATTTTGAGTGGTGCAGCCATATACCAAGGAATGCCAGCAGTTACCAGAAATTGCAGAGGCAAGGAATGGATTCACCCCTCAAATCTTAGGAGGCAGTACGGTCCTTCTGACACCTTGCTATCAGGCTTCTGGCCTCCATACTGCTGAGAAAATACATTTCTGGTTTCTTAAGCCATCAAATTTGGGGCAATTTGTTACAGCAACCACAGGGAACTAATACACGGAGTTAAAGGGTTATCAAGCTGCAAAAGGAGACATAGCTATCACCCAAAGTGCTCATGCTTGCTTTGTGAATGGGATTCCCATAGTGTCCCAAGAAGGGCAACCTATATGCAAGGAGGATTATGATGGCCCTTTTTAGAACATGTGTAATGACACCAGGCCTCTGCTTTAGAGAAGGTGGGACCTGGGGAGGTGGGGTTTCTCACCTTTAAACTGATGGAAACTCTAGCTAGAGAAAGCTATTATGTAATCCTGGAAAATATATGTTATTACGAGGATCTCTACCAAGGCTTTGTATTGTGTAGTTCTTTGTAGATAGAATGTGCTTCACAAATGCTTACTAGCGATGTGGATGTTGGGACAGGATTAACTCAACAGGAAAGGCAGATGAATAAAATTGCTCCAGGATACATCTCAAGAATAGAAATATTGCTTAAGGTACTGGTTAACCTGGCTTGTGCCAAAGTGGTGCAAAGAAATGCAGATGATCTGAATGATGAGAGACAGAGAGAAGAGAAGAGAGGGGAGGGGAGGGAAGGGAAGGGGAGAAGAGATGAGACAGAAAAATTCAAGAGCAAATGAAGAAATTAAGAATGGTGACAAAAAAAATATACATTATTAACAAATTCAGAATGCATTCCAAGACAAAATGAGCATGCTACCTATATTTTATATGTATGCAGAGGAAAATATTTTTAGATTACATAAATTAAATTTTGTCAATGCAGGAAATAGTGGTCCTAGTTGGCATTGCTGGACGAAGATAACACTGCTTCTCAGATTCTCCCAAGAGGACAGTAGACATGTAAGTTATGTTTGCACCAGGGGCTGTAAGAAGTCAAATAAAAGTTTGCCAAGCACAGTAATTGGATTTTTATTAATGACAGAATAATAGGTGCCCAGAAAATTGCTGATTGCCTGGCACAGGACTGCTCACTCTGCAAATAACAACTCAGGGCCTGTTGCCAGATCAGTAGCACAAGACTCTGCTTGTTAATTCCCACACCCCCCCCTGCAGAATTTTTCTTTTTCACTTTTTGATAGATATTTAATGAGGAGTTGTACCTATAGATATGTCTTTATAAACTATTTATGCAAAGACAAGCAACTATAGGCTTTTGTATAGTACCAAAATAAGCTTCTCAGAGTCAACAAAAATGCCTGTTGAAAATATTACACTATTTTGGTCATGGTTTAGGGTTACAGCCAGCCTTGGTCTATTGAATTTTGTATCTTAAATCCTTATATTAATATACCTAGGTCCCTGATGTACATTTTCCCCCAAATCGTTTCTAACTATTCCTTTATGTTTCATATATACAATAAATATCAGCTGATCCCCTTTTAGATTCTGGAATGCAAATCTATTTTGACTGGCCACAGAGTTTTCCAAAATATTTTTTACATATAATTTTATTTCTAACTACTATGAAGAAAATAACCCACAAACTGTTCCATAGTTTAAAATACAATATCATCAGCAGGCTGGCCTAATTAGATTTAGATTTCTCTCTATTTTAAGGATTATTTACTTTGGAATGGGCCTAATTTATCATAGTTCTTGCTGGCTTATTTCCCTGCTCCTGCCTCCAACTCCAGGTGTTTTGGGAAAGTTCTGGCAGTTTAAAATGTTGATTCCTCTGAGATCATCCTTATTCAGAGTTATTTCAACCGAACAGAAAGGAACTGCTGTTGACGCCTGGCTGCTTTACTAATCTTATTTACTACCATGACTTCAATGAATATATATATTGGGATATATATATATATATATATATATATATATTCCAAGGTCCCAAGGGTTTACTACTGCAGGGGTTTGCTTGTTAAAAGCATGAATTCTAGAATCGGACTGCAGGAGTTGGAATCCTGGCTCTGCGATTTGCTGTTTGACCTTGGGACTATTATTTAATCTCTCAAAACAAATTCTCAAGCTTTAAAATAAGGATAAAACTACCTATCTCATAAACACTTTTCATAATAAATGAGGCAGTCAATGCAAAGTAAGCATTAAGATGCTGTGACTGGCACTTAATACATGCTAAATAAATGTTAATGATTAGTAGTTAATCATATACATTAAAAAATAAACATATTTTCCTTGCGATATAATTCATATACCATAAAATTAATCTTTTAAAAGTATACAGTCCAGCGATTTTGTATTAGTGGGATCCACAAAATGGGCTACCATCTCCACTAATTCCAGGTCATTTTCATCATCCCCAAAATAAACCCCATACTCATTTGCAGCCCCTCTCCACCATCCTTTCCTCCCAGGCCCTTCAAAACAGTTATTGACTTTATGCTTTATGTCTTGATTTACCTATTCTGAAAATTAGATAAAAATGTAAATATAATATAATATGTGGCCTTTTATGCCTGGCCATCTTTCACTGACAATAATGGATGCAAGGTTCTCTCACATTGCAACTCATGTCAATACTTTGTTCTTCTTTTATGGATGAATAATATGCTTTTGTTAGATATACAATATTTTGTTTGTCCATTCAGCTTTTAGTTGACATTTGAGTTCTCATTCTCAAGAGCTGAGCAGAACTAAAAGAGCTAAGCTGCCAGGTGTCAAAGTAGCCAATTAGGTCAACAAGCCAAAATGAAGGTAGCAGTCAAGCCTTTAATTACTTGATGTCATATTACAATCAAGAGGCCAAATGGAAGAAAATGCCAACTTCTCCCTGCTCTGTTTTATTTCCATGCACTGGCACTTAATTTGTGTGAATTAAGACAGATGTGGAGATCATCTCAGTGCCAAGGGAATCCCCCCAAAAGGCTCCTGCCATTTTATAGACTCAGGGGGCAGGTTTGGGGAGGAAAACTAAAGTGGAAAATAACTGAGTCAGAGTGGAGAAAAAAAATGTCTTCTATACATCAACACACTTTCCCCATAAGCTTTTAGGAATTTGATTTCTACTATATACATCTAAAGATTGTTGCACAGAAAGCTCTAGAGATAGCACCAGAGATACAAGTTCAAGCTGTGGCACCGCTTATGGAGTATTAAAATATGGGTGAATAATTTAAAGTTCTTGAACTCTCACTTTCTTCGCTGTAAAACAGAGATATTGATCCCTACCTACCTCATTAAACTTTAGGAAGTTCGGTAAGACAACACATGTAAAAAGCTATTCTAATGTAGGGTTAATTAAATGCTGTATTCACAGAAATAAATATCTGGACTCACTAGAGGTTGGACCTCCTAAGATTGCTGAAAAATAAACCTTAGATTTTTAAGTGCCTACTTGCCTTTACACTGAAATTCCTAAACATATTTGTCAAAATTTTAATTTTAATGAATGCAACTAAGTGGAATCTTTTAGTTTATAATATATTCAGCCTGAATATGTTTATTGGATATATAATTTCAAATGTTTTCCTATCAGAATGATTGATCACAGTCTTTAAAAAATGAGTACTCTGCTTAATTACCAGTGTTTCATTGCTACTAGGAAATATACTGGCGTAGCTTGAAGAAGGAAATCCTGAGGACATTGTTAAATATCTTTCATGGATTTCAAGTGAATAATGGTCCATCTATTCCACTGTTAATGATGTTTGCCTGCTCTTTAGTTACTGATGCTTGCATATATGTACATACATGTAGCAAAGAAAATAATATTTAAATATATATTCTTTAAATCCTAACATATAATATTCTTTATGTTTAATGTATCTTTTAATAAAATATATTTGTAACTTTAGACTTCTGGAAAATATTTAAAATGCATTGGCATTCAATTAGAAGCAGTAACTGAGATTTTAATTAAAAATATAAGTTCCCATATTGGTATGGATGGTTTACAAGATGCCCTTTGTAGCATAGGTCATCAGTTCAAATTTTTTCCAGTCATAAGGACACTGAAATCAGAATTGTCTATCCCATGTTCACTGGCCTATAAAATGAATAGCTGGAGTACCTATCTGAGTTCAGTGATCCAAAGCATAAAGAAAGTCAAAGCTGAACCCATGACTGTAAAGACCAGTGGTCTTTTCAGAAAGGGTCTAATTTTGCTGTGAATTGAAATGAATCCACCCTGCTCCAACAAGGTGAAGTTGAGACACTGACAGAGGAATATGGCAAAGGTGCTTTTTAAAGGTTTAAGCTGTCCTTCCAACTTCAGTTTTGTAGAGTAGCCCTGTAATGCCTTTAAAGTCACTTAAAAGATCATCTTGATAGTTTTCTTCTTGGTCTTGTTCTTTTCTCATAAAATCCTTTAACAAAAAAATGGAGTTTTGCTCAGTACTTGTTGAGGGTTTGCCCAATTGGATCAAGTGTAATCTGATTTTAGGCCTTGAGTGAGCTGAGGCCTGTTAAGAGGAAGATACTGGCAAGACTCAGTTTTTCATAATGGTTTCCAACTTTGTGCTGTGTCAGACAGATCGGAAAGTGCTTTATCACCCTTCAAGATGTCAGCAGCCACAAAATTCCATCAGGATTATGTGCTACCACTGTGATCTCAGTGCAGGAATTCAAGTTTGAGATATAGCTACTTACTCAAGTCTCAATGGTATTTCAGTCAAGGTGGGAAAATTTGGCATTTTCAGACAAGTTATTCAATAAGGATTTCAGAAGATATCTTCTCCATTACATACACAATGCTATTAAAGTTTTGTTTTTGTTTTCAACCTTCTTTTTCAAAACATATATATGCATGTATTACAACCTTGTGGCATGATTGGTTTTTCCTCTGAAACAGTTTCAAAAGAGAAATTTGAGGAAAAACTATGTTAAAATAATTCTACATCCCTGTAAAACTAAATGTAGTGTTTTGAGGAGCATATTCAGATTCAATGATGGAAGATAGGACATGAATTTACACCTCAGAGATTGAACTTCCTTCAAAAAGGATCTTTACACCTGGGATAAATCTTGACTTACAATTCTTTATTTCATTGCCAAGAGCTAATGTCTGAAAATATTTTATTTCAGTTTTTTATACTTTGTATAAGTAAGAATATAATTGTAAGAGATTGAATTATCACTTTGATTCAACAAAATCTAAATGATTGGCATGACATTTTTGTGTTATCAAGGAACTACTTTCTTTTTCATTTTCTTTAATAGTTGGATAGTGCTATAGATTTGGAAGACCATATATAAATTGTTGTAGTTACTTACATTATGGTAACACATGTACAGCTAACTTTCTATTATCAATTTTCAAATAAGTATAAAATTACAGTAAAGAATTGATAATATTCCAATCAATCATAGTTAAATCTTTGGTTTTTCTAGGGAGCTCTGTAAAGTTACTGAATTCAATATTCTTAGGTCATCAAGTCAAAAGTAGTAAGAACTGGGAGGTGATCACCTTAAGACAAGCCATGAATTATAGATGCTTATCCTGGAAATATCTTTTTCCTGAGGTAAGATTAAGATCCAGTAAGGTCTTTTTTCTTTACAAGAAGTCTAATCTGATGGGGCTAGTAGAGTCTGACCCCCTTAAACCATGTCACGTGAAACACCTTCCACATGCCATCAGATTGAGATTGGCTTCTGTCTACTTTAGGTCAAGGAGGTGACATTTAGCATTCCAAGCCCCCTCTGCCTTCGCTGATGCATATGTGTTATGCAGGAATCAAAGGACTGGCATTGGGCTAGGGCTAGTACTTCTGTTTGGGCAATCATACATTTTGAAAACATTACTTGTGACAGTGCTTTACTTGGGATAAGGACTGATATCAAATATATCCCCCTCACTATTGTATCAAATATGAAATTCACTGTGGTTTGTTTTCTTCATCCTCTTAGGTGATAAACTAATCAGTCATTCTTTGCCTTTGAGCTTTTCTTTATGCATTTAAACCAAAGAACTGTAAGGAATTTTTCTGATTTTCTTCATCAAATACCACTGGAATTCAAATGCATGAAAGTGGAGGAATAGATAAAATAATGTCTACTGAGCTATTACCATGTGCTGGTTAGTAATATAAATCATTTTGTTTAATTTTCCTAATGATACAGGTCCAATATGCTTCTTTTGTAGGAGCTCAAGCTGATAATTTTAAAATAAAGTAATTGACTTATGATTATAGAATTAGTTATTGGTGAACTTAATATGTAAACCTATTCCTTGTGCTCTTTCAATGGAAGGAGATAGTCTGAGTATCACTTGTCATCTTAAAAACCTGTGACCCATAAATAAACCTTATGCTTGGGGTTAGATGTTTTAGCCTGGCTCCTAGGATAGGATGATAAATCGTACCCTGAATTCCTTCTTGGTAGTACCTAGAGATTAAACTCATCCCTTAGGAGACAGTGGTCTGAAGCACACTCCTTCCACTTTCATCGTGGTACATGTGCATATTCCCTGGAGATAGTATGTGTGTCTTAAGGCTTACCCCTGCTGCTTTATTGGGAAAGGAAAGGAGTGGGAGCCCTCTCCTTTGCATACAAGAGAGGGGTGCATGTTGACCATCTCCTTGTATCAGCTACAAAGTGAGACCTGCTGGCCATGAGGTAACAAAGCCTACTAGTGAGGCCGGCCTTGCTTTGTCTCTTCTCTATGTGTGTACATGTTGTTACATCTTGTTCCTGTGTGCATTGTGTCTTTCTTGAGGGCCTCCACATCTGTATGGACTGGGTTGACATCTCTTTTCTATCCTGTGTGTTGTAGGACTGCTCCCCTGAAGGTGGTAGCAAATGTCACTTCCCCTGATGCTCACCACTATGCCTTTTGAGATATACATTTCCTTCTTAATAGAAGTTACCAAGTATTAGAATAAAGACTTTAGTCTAATTTGTGCTATTTAGAAAACTTAGTAGAATGGAAAGGCATAATATATTCAGAGGTTATGTTTCCTCAAATAATGTTTATTAAATCAATGATAATATGTGCTTTATTCTCTTGATGGATCCTAAAGTTAAGAAAATAAGTGTAGGATGATGCTTAAGGAAAATAGTTGTAAAATCTGTGACAATAGATTTTTTCTTTCTGTGCCATCATCTCCCGTACCTCCAGACTCGATGACAAAAACAAATTAGGGCTACTTTCAAAAACATTAGATAGAAATCATTTACTTTGGAAGTATAATAATAGCTTTGCGACTGTGGCTTTATACTTGCATAAAGCCATTTGGAAACTACAGAGTCATTTTCCACACATGAAACATTTTGCTCATTAATGGAGAACATTTGATTCATTGCATAGCATAGACCTTTTGGCGTTCTGTGTTAGACAAATAAACCTAGGCTCAATTTGATGGAATGAGAGTTACATGTAGAGATGCTACTTATGATCAAGTGTGACTGGTGCCATAAGAAACAATAATTTGTCAACCTCAGGGTGAATTAAGAACCCTGGGCTGTTAACGCAGAGACATGACAGGACTTGTAATATATATTGCTTAGAAATGTGTTTGATCAAATTGATGGGAAAATATGATCCAAACATCAACTGCTCTTATGCAGTTTGTATTTTGATGGTCTGTGAAGTTTGGCTCACATTTGGAATTATATGCCCTGCTTTTTTTTTTTAAACTTTTTTTATTAATTAAAAAAATTAACAAAAAAATTAAGATATCATTCCATTCTACATATACAATCAGTAATTCTTAATATTATCACATAGTTGCATATTCAGCATTTCTTAGAACATTTGCATCGATTTAGAAAAAGAAATAAAAAGACA